>JAVTVY010025076.1:0-111418 GCA_036873755.1 Hanleya hanleyi | reverse complement strand
TTATTGGTGATGGGGCCTGGTCATCACCAATAAATGGCGACGAGCAATGACTGTAGATTCCAGGTCATCGCCATTTATTGGTGATGGGGCCTGGTCTTCACCGATAAATGGTGACAAGCAATGACTGCAGATTTCAGGTCATCCACAATAAATGCCGATGGCCGTCATCATATAATGGTGATGATTTGGAATATGGTGATGGCTCTAACTCATCACCATTTGATGGTGATGCTGTCGTCGCATTTTTGTGGTGATAGCGGTCACCATTGTTTATACTGTGTACGACAATCACACAAAAAAATGAATTTTAACCTCGAGAAAGACATCGCTTGGCAGAATCATCTCGCTAACCCTGGTATTGAAACGGATGGGAAAGATAGGAAAGGAAATTTGTCCGCTATGAGGATACATCTTCATAGGATTTTGACCCCGGAACGATACATCGGCTGTGACGAAAAAATAAGGGAGACGCGAATTCATTGACAACCTATACAAGGGTGGCGGATTCTATATTTCAAGTTGGGTTAATTAACGTCGGACATTTGTTGGTACTGTGTGATTATACAAAGTGCGTTTGTCTAAGTATCACATGAAGAGAGCCGAGCTATATGGGAACATTATATGAAAACCTGATACAGCTGACTTAATTTCATGGGCCTGGGATACAATATGACGAATATTATATCCCAGCCTGAAATTAGGTATTATCAGAATTGTACGGAGCCGTAAAAGAGACATGCTCCGATCCACACTTACTAACTGAGGGGTCGCAGTTAGTAAGTGCGGGTCGCAGTTAATAAGTGCGGGCCCCAGTTAATAAGTGAGGGTCGCAGTTAATAACTGAGGGGCGCAGTTAAATGGTGCGGATCGCACTTAATAAGTGCGGATCGCACTTAATAAGTGCGGGTCGTAGTTATTAACTGGGAGTAAACCTCCGATGTCTCTTTTACGGCTCCGTAGAATTGGGTGCGATGAACCCGCTCAAATGATGCTTCTATCGTTCACTAACTCACGCGAATACATCAAATTTCTGTGCATTGATCTGATGAACTATGTACATATCATCTTCCGACATTATCGTATGTGTGTTAAACAAGTATTAATAATTTCTGTTTTAATTTTTCTGTTTGACGATTGATAAAGACGAAAGGTCGTGTTCAAATATGATCAGCATGAAGGGAAAATGGGAAACAACTCTAATGATAGCGTATATGGCAAACAACGGAGAGAAAAGAACGCACACTCCATATTATATTAGAATATACAAGATTATATAACTATTCAACATAATAGAGACAATAACAATCTTTTCCATACATAGTTCGTTTATATTTAGTCTACTTCATTCATAAATATATACGAAGTTTTAATATTTGTACCAAAACGTGTGGATATGTAGATGCTGCTGTGTAAATGTGACTGCCTAGATTGGGATATCATGACATAGAATCCCGAAATTGTCAAACTATTGACACAGTCTCTTTCTCTTCCTGGAATGTAGTCTTGCTCAGCCATATCATCCGATTAATCTTCGTCAATATACCTCGTCATATATACTGTTGTTTCCTTTCTTCAACGTTATCAATATGCTCTTCCTTCGATGACCAATACTATCCTCACATTCACTCTCATCATGAGAAAATTATTTCGTTTACATGGATTCTCACAACAAATGCGATCTGATCCTGAGACTATTGAGGCTCATTATTTTCGCTTCGTTTAAACCAGGGTTCTTTTCGTAGTTAATCCTCCGGCTTACTCGATCTCCGTTGGTACATGATTTGTCGATGTAACGCTGCATAGTACATCTTGTTTCGGTCTTTGATATTCCTGAGTGTATGGTCAATGAATAACGACATAATGACAAGTCAACCCGATATATCTGGAGGCCTTACCTTCATCGAATAAGTCTTGTATTATATAAACAACAGATGCGGTGTCATGATAGAACCCTTTGGTAAATAGGTCTGAAATTTCATAAGGTCACCAGTTACGTAATTTAAGATTATACCCTTTACATATTTAATACCGGATTCTCCCAGATCCATATCCTCAACTACTGGCAAAATTTCACCATAATAGTAGATGATTCTCGCCGGGCCAGGGTTCTGGAGTCCTCGTAGTAAATTGTATATCCACATGGATATGTATATCCACATTCTGCCACTTCCAGTAGGTCCCGCGACTTTCATCGCAAATGTGTGGGCTCGTCAGCTTCTGATAGGAGCGGTTTCTCGACATTATGTCGTTCAGATTCCATTTCTAATTGTTTTATAGCAGTTTCAATCTTTTGTGATGATAGTATCTGTTTATCAACCTCTGACTAGGATAGTGATTACTCGTAGATTGAGTTATTAGATGCGCTATGTACTTCTTCAAGCAAAAAAAGTTGTCTTATTGCTGGGCCGTCACGTGACCAGAAGTGACCTTTGACCCGGATGTGACCTGTGACCCGGATGTGACGTGACCGGATGTGACGTCATGTGACGTGATGTGTACATATAGAGATAATCGGTGCGTTACAATCGCTACCTTCATGGAATATGATGTAGAATATGATGATGTCGCTCAGTCGGTTGGGATAGTGATATGATGTCTTTATTATACACTACTTAAATGTTTCCCTCCTCCCTTCATAGATTTTCTAGATATCATCGCAGAACCCTTGATGGTGAATCTTTCTGTTTCCATTTTGTGGATATATGTGGAACTCGAACGCGCGCATTTCGAAGATGGCTATCAAGTTTCGATATAGTTCGCTCTACAACTTGGGATTGCTGTATTCAATCGTCACTATTTTAATCTCCTTTACAGGCGGATTGTCAGTTGAGCCCCTGAAATGGGTATTCCCAACTCACCATACAAATCTACTATCCCGTATCATAGCGCAGCGATGCTCAGCAGATTATTACCGGTTCTACATATAAATATCTATAATCTCATAACAAGCAGGATCATGTTGGTTGGTTTATTCCCTAACGCCATTTAGTGAGACCAAGTATTCTCTGCATTTCACTCGATGCCAGCAAAATATCATTGTCGGCAAATATAAACGACAAAAGCTTTTTCTCTCTTCATCAGATTTTCAGAATATACATTTATCATCAGATGGAACAGCTAGTTGAAATATTAACTTACGGTATTCGTCGCCAGAACTGTTCTGTCTGCTTTAATTAGTCTCGGTTCAACCTCCTCAAAAGAAACCATCTCAGATATCAAAATTAATTAAAAATTTAAAGGTACGAAATATGTTGATGACCGAATACTAGCCATAATTTTTATTCATCGTTTCAAATACCTTTATGCTGAACTGATTACTCTCTGGGACCGATTTTAAAAACTTGCTCTTATGTGAAAGTGTCCCGTTATATCGCCCATATCGCCGAATACTCGTGATACTGGGATATTGATTTCGTGTGAACCGTTATAGGTTTATTTTGCCATATATTATTGCAGTAAAATGTCATTAGTAGGTCTACGTATTTATCCTAGGGCGAATCGACTACTTTATGATAACGTACGAGGATGACATCTCTCCTTCGCCTTGTGGGCATTTATTTGTCGACCGTAAACCAATTACTCAGGAACATCAAAGACTAAAGTAAAATGTACATGGAAGTGTTACGTCGACAGTTCATAGACCCAGAGCACTGAAAAACTTGTACAAATCGAGGAGTATATAGAACAAAATTATTAACATCAACAGAGTCACAATTAGATCATATGAATGAAGCCTCGTTTGGCTACCGTTGTGGACCGGGGGTGTCATTGTGCAATCCCCAGATCATCTTATCGACAGTTTATCGTCAGATGCGACTAACTGGTGTACGGTCATTTTTTGTCCCCCGCCGCAACGCGGCCGGGGACTTTAAAATGGTTCTTGCTTCTATGTGTCCGTGCAAATACTTCGTAAGCAATAACTTCTAAATGCTTTGTCGGATTCCTCCGAAATTTGGCATCTGCATTCTTAGCGACAAGACGTCTCTTGGTATTACGTTTCAGCAAGATCCGCCTGTAGGTGGCGCCACTGGGGTCTTGCTTCTATGTGTCCGTGCATGCACGGACATGTCCGTGCAAATACTTCGTAAGCAATAACTTCTAAATGCTTTGTCGGATTGCTCCGAAATTTGGCATCTGCATTCTTTGCGACAAGACGTCTCTTGGTATTACGTTTCAGCAAGATCCGCGTGTAGGTGGCGCCACTGGGTCTTGTTCCAATCTTTAGTGCATGTCCGTGCAAATACTTCGTAAGCGATAACTCCTAAATGCTTTGTCGGATTCCTCCGAAATTTGGCATCTGCATTCTTTGCGACAAGACGTCTGTTGGTATTACGTTTCAGCAAGATCCGCCTGTAGGTGGCGCCACTGGGTCTTGTTCCAATCTTTAGTGCATGTTCGTGCAAATGCTTCATAAGCGATAACTCCTAAATGCTTTGTCGGATTCCTCCGAAATTTGGCATCTACATTCTTTGCGACAAGACGTCTGTTGGTATTACGTTTCAGCAAGATCCGCCTGTAGGTGGCGCCACTGGGTCTTGTTCCAATCTTTAATGCATGTCCGTATGTTTGCAAATGCTTCATAAGCGATAACTCCTAAATGCTTTGTCGGATTCCTCCGAAATTTGGCATCTGCATTCTTTGCGACAAGACGTCGCTGGTATTACGTTTCAGCAAGATCCGCCTGTAGGTGGCGCCACTGGGTCTTGTTCCAATCTTTAATGCATGTCCGTTCATGTTTGTTCAAATCCTTCGCGAGCGATAACTTTCGAACAATTTGTCGGATTTCTTCGAAATTTGGTAAATGCATTCCCTGCGACAAAACACCGTTGGTGATGCGTTTCAGCAAAATCCACCCGGAGGTGGCGCCACTAGAGTTCATTCCATTATTCCATGCTGCAAGTGATAACTTAGAAACACTTGGTCGAATTTCTTTGAAATATCCTACATATGTACCTTTCTGGGTAACATGAGAAACGTTGCGGCTCATCGGATTCTTCTCAAATTTGGCATGCATTTACCATGCCAGGAGCTGTTGCTTGGGATTGCCTTTCGCTCACTTGCACTCACAGGTGGCGCCACCTGGTGGCAACATCACAAATTCGTTTCCGGGTAATAACTTGAGAACTGACCATCGGATTCTTCTCAAATTTTGTATGAATGTACCGTGACATAAGATGTCGCTTGATAATGCATTTCACTGACTTGCGCCTAGAGGTGGCGTCACCTGGTGTCAAAATCTAAATTTGGTTTCTGGGCAATAACTTGAGGACCCTCATCGGATTCTTCTCAAATTTGGTATGCAGATGTCCCCACGATACCATGTTTCTTGGGATTGTATTTTTCCCGCTTCTGCCTACAGGTGGCGTCTCCTGGTGGAAAAATTTGTTTCCGGGCAATAATTTGGCAACTGCTCATCAGATTATTCTCAAATTTTGTATTCATATGTGACCCGCCCCAAATAACATGAACACCGGTGGGCATCTAGTACCGGCAATAACTTGAGGACCCCTCTTCAGAGTCTCAAAGTTCATATGCCGATACCATGACATGAGATGTCATTTGGGATTGTGTTTTGCCTGTTTGCACCTACAGGTGGTGACTCCTTGTGGCAAAGTCTAAATTTGGTTTCTGGGCAATAGGTTGAGGATGCCTTCATATTCTTGTCAAATTTAGTTTGCAGATAATATGCCATGAATTGTCTCTTGGGGTTGCATTTCGGTTACATAATTTTCATGCTACATGGTAAAGAAAATATATTACAGTAGCAATCAACATTCAGTCAGCCATTCGGAGTTGATCTCAAAACCTGGGAAGGTGGAAAGACCCCTCTGCTTCTTACGCCTGTGAAGTAGCTGTTGCCATCCTCATGAATATCTTCTGAAACCGACAGCGCTTATAAATATTGCTGCCATTTTGGCGGGGGACCTAGCATCCTCTGGCTGCTTGTTATTATACCGTTTCAGTATTCAACGTTAGACCTTGCTTCCGGTGAATAAAAGCAATTTGAAGTTCGACTTCTGTAAAGTGTAATTTTAGGATTGAATATATTTATTTCATGTCACTGTCTTTATCACTTGCAGAGGTGTGAATATCAAACAGATTGTAGCGTCCCCCGCTGACTGTCGATTGACCGGTTGGTTATTGTGTATTGCAGAGGTAAATAGTGTGTAAAATTGTCTGCAGGAGGGCTAAATATAATGCGGGAAATAGATTTTCGTCATCCTATAAAGAAGGAACATCGTGACGATATTGAAGAGAGGAAATAACAGCAAGACGAGCTTATGACGAAGTTTAATCGTGTGATATAGCCAAGCATCCATCAATGGAAAATTGGGCCTTTCGAAGGATTTTTGCGTGGAAAGAGATATTTCGTCGTCCTATATAGGAGGAACATCGTGAAGATATTGAGGAGAGGACAAGACCATAGCAAGACAAGGTTATGACGAAAATTAATAGGGTGATATAGCCAAGCAAAAGTCATTCCAGCAATGGAAAATAGGTCATATCATAAATCTTACAACTACGTGATTCATTTGTATATCGCTCCAATTGCCATGGTACGATAGATGATTATATCCGCAGCAACATTTTGCTAAAGGCCAATCAGTTAAGGGAGCCACTAGAAGGGGAACAGAGAAAACCATTATCCTGGAAATAGGCAACTGGAAAATATGCGCTGCTTCGGCAACTTGAATGGGCAAAAGTTGATAATGAAGTATATCAAGAATATTCAGTTGAGAAATATATAAAATGTATAGACATCTACATCTAGACATCCAAATCTATGTACGTTCACATTTACATATCCACGTTTACACATCCGCATCTACATATCCACATCTACTCATTCACATCTAAATATTCACATCTACATATCCACATCTACTCATTCACATCTAAATATTCACATCTACATATCCACATCTACTCATTCACATCTAAATATTCACATCTACATATCCACATCTACTCATTCACATCTAAATATTCACATCTACATATCCACATCTATTCATTCACATCTAAATATTCACATCTACATATCCACATCTATTCATTCACATCTAAATATTCACACGTATGTTTTATATACGAAGTCGAGCTAATATGAACTAACAATATATAGTCGGCCGGCCAACCTGCTTAAAAGTGCTTAAAAAACGTCCCGATGGCATTCTTTGTTAGAAGCCGGCAACCATACTGGATGAGTACTTCAGTTTATGCTCTACACGATAGGGCCGCATGCCAAGCCCAAATATGCTTTTTTTCGGACACAGTGGTCAGTTTTGACCACTGGGGGTCAAATTTGGCCATTTTACAACAATGTCCTATTTGAATCTACAAAACTTGCGCCTTCCGAAAATATGATACTTGTGGGCGAGGGAGTGTTTTTAATGAACCAGAAGCTTCTTATAATTTGAAAATTACATTAAAATATATAGGGGTTAGTGACATAAAAATGCATTTTTCTCTGAATTTCTGGAAACGACCTGATCGAGGAAGATAATGGTTTTTCTATGCATCTCACCACACTGGCAAAACAGTTCACACTACAAATTCCATGCTACATGAATATCACAAGCCATGTTCTACAACATAGGACCAACAGACATGTATATATCTGCATCTTTCGGACATAGCGGTCAGCTGACCATATGTGGCCAAATATAGCATTTTTAGAATAATGTGTTACACTAGTCTACTAACTGTTGGCTTTCCTAAAATGTATATACTTGTGAGTATTGGATGTTTTAAATAGTTAGAAGTTTAATATAAGTTAAAAATCACATTGAAATACATGGAGTTTCGTAGTATATAAAGGCAATTATCTTCTTTATTACAGAAACGCACATTTCCATCCGGATTTCCTAGTCAGAACACGTGCCCTGTCCTGTCGTGGTTAATCCATTTTCTAAGGATTAATGTTTGCTAATTATAACTAATAATCGGAATAAAAATAAAATTGAGCAGTGTAAAGGCGTCTTCATATTCTCTTAATGCTGAGCCTTTTCTTACTTTGATACATTCACAGGGTCTAAAGCACAGTATCAGAGAAAATGACGAGACCTGGAGTCAAGCCTGTGAAGGTATTGAAGAGGAAGAACACAGAAGGTTTAGATTTGACGGTGTGCCTGTTTTGCCAGGAGAAGAAAGTTGAACGCTTGCAAACCGGTTCATTTGGAGGAAAAGCTCGAAGTGATTGCGACAAGACGAAAGGTAAAGGACACCAGCTCAGGAACCTTTCTGGATAATATGAGTAAAATTTCTGAGACACAATGAAATTCAACCGAGATGCATTGACACAAGTCTTGTTATTGTAACTTACGTCTGAAGATCGACTGAGTCGTCTGAGGCAGAAACAGCGCTCAACATCAGGCGGTGGAGGTGAATCATCTGGTGAAACATCATCACGCACGTCATATCGCAGGTTCCTTCAGATGGATCCAGGACAATGTATGTTTTGTCAGCACCATGACGGTCGGAAAATGCACAATGTGGCTACAATGTCGATGTCCGGTAAAATTTTGTCACTAGCTAAATGTTGTTGACCTAGTGGCAGCTGAAGGAAGATATCATTTGAAATGTTGGGTTGAGTTTGAGCGAAGCATGGTGAAAGCACAACAAAAAGAGTCCACAGAGATCGCGACTGACAAGGTATTGGAGAATCTGTTTGGAAATGCAGACTGGATTAAGTCTGGGTCATGTCGACGACATGGAGGAAGTTTGGAAGAAGTACCAACGGGTTTGTTAAGCAGAAACTACCACCCCACCATCTCGGTATCTGTCGAGACGGCAATCTTTCTACGAAGACGTCACTAAACTTATTGGTTGGAAGGCCAGTTTCGTGCCTCCGTTGGATCCACAATCGTGTCTTCTGATGTATCCCGGCGAGCAATCGGAGTTTGTCATAGCAAGAAATCTTGCAACATCGAGCCTGTCATCGGAGTCTGAAGATGATGTTGAACTCCCAAATATATCTAAAGGACACGACAACAGCCTGCATGAGCTAATTCATAGTGCCATGGAAATAAGAATGGATTTAGATAATACCCCCGGCCACACATCTGCCTGGACAGAAATTGACCAGGAACATGTGGAGATGGTAATTTCAGATACTCTATATTTGTTCATTGGCGTGCTGATGGGGGGGGGGGGACACCAGTACTGGAGCAAGATGTGGATGAAATCAGTCACAATCACAAAAGGTGCAATTGTAACTTGGCTCAAGATATCGTGTATGCAGTTTCTAAAAATCGGACGCTTACGCCAAAGCATATAAGTTTGTGACTGTCTCTCCATCAGGCTACCAGATCCGAGACACTGGTTGATCTATTTCATTCTGCAGGTAGCACGATTGGCATTGAATATTGCTTGCTACATGAATATCACAAGCCATGTTCTACAACATAGGACCAACAGACATGTATATATCTGCATCTTTCGGACATAGCGGTCAGCTGACCACAGATGGCCAAATATAGCATTTTTAGAATAATGTATTACACTAGTCTACTAGCTGTTGGCTTTTCTAAAATGTATATACTTGTGAGTATTGGATGTTTTTAAATAGTTAGAAGTTTAATATAAGTTGAAAATTACATTGAAATACATGGAGATTCGTAGTATATAAAGGCAATTATCTTCTTTATTACAGAAACGCACATTTTCATCCGGATTTTCTAGTCAGAACACGTGCCCTGTTCTGTCGTGGTTGATCCAACATGTTTGCTATTTAAAACTAATGATGGGAATACAACTAAAATTGAGCAGTGTAAAGGCGTCTTCATATTCTCTTAATGCTGAGCCTTTTCTTACTTTGATACATTCACAGTGTCTAAAGCACAGTATCAGAGAAAATGACGAGACCTGGAGTTAAGCCTGTGAAGGTATTGAAGAGGAAGAACACAGAATGGTTAGCTCTGACAGTGTGCCTGTTTTGCCAGGAGAAGAAAGTTGAGTGCTTGCAAACCGGTTATTTGGAGGAAAAGCTCGGATTTCCGAGGTGATTGCGACAAGACGAAAGTTACAGGACACCAGCTCAGCAATCTTTCTGGATAATTTGAGTAAAATTTCTGAGACACAATGGAATTCAAGCGAGATGCATTGGCACAAGTCTTGTTATTGTAACTTTACGTCTGATAATCGACTGAGTCGTCTGAGGCAGAAACAGAGCTCAACTTCAGGTGGTGGAGGTGAACCATCTGGTGAAACATCATCACGCACGTCATGTCGCAGGTCCCTTCAGATGAATCCAGGACAATGTTTTTTTTGTCAGCATCATGACGGTCGGAATGTGGCTACAATGTCGCTGTCCGGTAAAATTTTGTCACTAGCTAAACATGATCTAACGATGAGAGCCCGGCTGGCTAATGATGTTGACCTTGTGGCAGCTGACGGGAAATATCATTTGAAATGTTGGGTTGAGTTTGAGCGACGCATGGTGAAAGCGCAACAAAAAGAGTCCACAGAGAGCGCGACTGACAAGGTATTGGAGAAACTTTGTTTGGAAGTGCAGGCTGGATTATCTCTGGGTCATGTCTACGACATGGGGGGAAGTTTGGAAGAAGTACCAGCGGGTGTGTGAAGCAGAAACCACCACCCCACCATCTCGGTATCTGTCGAGACGACAATCTTTCTACGATGACGTCAGTAAACTTATTGGTTGGAAGACCAGTTTCGTGCCTCCGTTGGATCCACAATCGTGTCTTCTGATGTATCCCGGCGAGCAATCGGAGTTTGTCATAGCAAGGAATCTTGCAACATCGAGCCTGTCATCGGAGTCTGAAGATGATGTTGAACTCCTAAATATATCTAAAGGACACGACAACAGCCTGTATGATCTAATTCATAGCGCCATGGAAATAATAATGGATTTAGATAATACCCCCGGCCACACATCTACCTTTACAGAAAATGACCAGGAACATGTGGAGATGGTAATTTCAGAGAGTCTGTATTTGTTCAATGGCGTGCTGATGGGGGGGGGGCACCAGTACTGGAGGAAGATGTGGATGAAACCAGTCGGGATCAATCACGAAAAGGTGTAATGTGTAACTTGGCTCAAGATATCGTGTATGCCGTTTCTAAAAACCGGAAGCCTACACCAAAGCATGTAAGTTTGGGACTGTCTCTCCAGTTGGCTACCAGATCTGAGACTCTGGCTGACCTATTCCATTCTACAGGTAACACGATTGGCATGGGCACCATCCGGCGTATTGGTACATCGATTGCAAGCAATATTCAATGCCAATCGTGCTACCTGCAGAATGAAATAGATCAACCAGTGTCTCGGATCTGGTAGCCTGATGGAGAGACAGTCACAAACTTATATGCTTTGGTGTAAGCGTCCGATTTTTAGAAACTGCATACACGATATCTTGAGCCAAGTTACAATTGCACCTTTTGTGATTGTGACTGATTTCATCCACATCTTGCTCCAGTACTGGTGTCCCCCCCCCCCCATCAGCACGCCAATGAACAAATATAGAGTATCTGAAATTACCATCTCCACATGTTCCTGGTCAATTTCTGTCCAGGCAGATGTGTGGCCGGGGGTATTATCTAAATCCATTCTTATTTCCATGGCACTATGAATTAGCTCATGCAGGCTGTTGTCGTGTCCTTTAGATATATTTGGGAGTTCAACATCATCTTCAGACTCCGATGACAGGCTCGATGTTGCAAGATTTCTTGCTATGACAAACTCCGATTGCTCGCCGGGATACATCAGAAGACACGATTGTGGATCCAACGGAGGCACGAAACTGGCCTTCCAACCAATAAGTTTAGTGACGTCTTCGTAGAAAGATTGCCGTCTCGACAGATACCGAGATGGTGGGGTGGTAGTTTCTGCTTAACAAACCCGTTGGTACTTCTTCCAAACTTCCTCCATGTCGTCGACATGACCCAGACTTAATCCAGTCTGCATTTCCAAACAGATTCTCCAATACCTTGTCAGTCGCGATCTCTGTGGACTCTTTTTGTTGTGCTTTCACCATGCTTCGCTCAAACTCAACCCAACATTTCAAATGATATCTTCCTTCAGCTGCCACTAGGTCAACAACATTTAGCTAGTGACAAAATTTTACCGGACATCGACATTGTAGCCACATTGTGCATTTTCCGACCGTCATGGTGCTGACAAAACATACATTGTCCTGGATCCATCTGAAGGAACCTGCGATATGACGTGCGTGATGATGTTTCACCAGATGATTCACCTCCACCGCCTGATGTTGAGCGCTGTTTCTGCCTCAGACGACTCAGTCGATCTTCAGACGTAAGTTACAATAACAAGACTTGTGTCAATGCATCTCGGTTGAATTTCATTGTGTCTCAGAAATTTTACTCATATTATCCAGAAAGGTTCCTGAGCTGGTGTCCTTTACCTTTCGTCTTGTCGCAATCACTTCGAGCTTTTCCTCCAAATGAACCGGTTTGCAAGCGTTCAACTTTCTTCTCCTGGCAAAACAGGCACACCGTCAAATCTAAACCTTCTGTGTTCTTCCTCTTCAATACCTTCACAGGCTTGACTCCAGGTCTCGTCATTTTCTCTGATACTGTGCTTTAGACCCTGTAAATGTATCAAAGTAAGAAAAGGCTCAGCATTAAGAGAATATGAAGACGCCTTTACACTGCTCAATTTTATTTTTATTCCGATTATTAGTTATAATTAGCAAACATTAATCCTTAGAAAATGGATTAACCACGACAGGACAGGGCACGTGTTCTGACTAGGAAATCCGGATGGAAATGTGCGTTTCTGTAATAAAGAAGATAATTGCCTTTATATACTACGAAACTCCATGTATTTCAATGTGATTTTTAACTTATATTAAACTTCTAACTATTTAAAAACATCCAATACTCACAAGTATATACATTTTAGAAAAGCCAACAGCTAGTAGACTAGTGTAATACATTATTCTAAAAATGCTATATTTGGCCATCTGTGGTCAGCTGACCGCTATATCCGAAAGATGCAGATATATACATGTCTGTTGGTCCTATGTTGTAGAGCATAGCTTGGGATATTCATCTAGCATGGGATTTGTAGTGTGAACTGTTTTGCCAGTGTGGTGAGATGCATAGAAAAACCATTATCTTCCCAGATCAGGTCGTTTCCTGAAATTCAGAGAAAAACGCATTTTTATGTCACGAACCCCTATATATTTCAATGTAATTTTCAAATTATAACAAGCTTCTGACTCATTAAAAACACTTCCTCGCCCACAAGTATTATATTTTCGGAAGGCGCAAGTTTTGTGGATTCAAATAGGACATTATTGTAAAATGGCCAAATTTGACCCCCAGTGGTCAAAACTGACCACTGTGTCCGAAAAAAAGAAAATTTGAGCTTGGCATCCGGCCCTACGTTGTTCAGGAATGTATTCTGCAGACATGTAACATGGGTGCCAGCTTCTAACAAAAAATGCCATCGAAAGTGCTCTTTCGTCTGTTTGGCCGGCCGACTAATATGAGAAAATTAGAGACTGTATATATTATGTTGAACTGTTAAATAATCAACTGGGCGTTTATTTCTCTCTGTTATTTATTATATTCAATGCATTACGCTATTATTAAAATTTATTCTCCCCTCTTCTCCATACTTATCATAGTCGAATAGTATCATTTCATCTACATCAATTGTAAGACAAAAAATGACACACGCATAGTGACTAATTATTATTCAAAATGCTTTAACCATAAATGCGATACTTGATGAATGACAATATAAATGACAATATGTTAATAGTTCGTGGCCTCAATGCAAACAAATTACATATATTCGGCTACAGTTAAACTAGAGAGAAATGGATTAAGAATATTGGATTATTATGGATTAAGAATACTGATCAGCGATACGGATTTGATATTTTTGGAATATAAGATGTCTTGCCGGCATCATTGCAAACAGTTGATATTCTTTAATGGACGACGGCTGAATTATGAAAGATGAGCCAGACGCTTGTAATCATCAATTGACCGGGTTCATGGAACTCTATTCCAATAATACAAGTGTATCATACTGAGTTAGTTGTGTTAGGCTGTCATAATATTCCTATACTTCAGAACAAACGTCCTTTGTATAATCACCTACTATTAACATACGCAGGCTGTTAATTATCTCATCTTCAATATAGAATTCGTCACTCTTTTATATATTTTCACTGAATTCACGTCTCTATAAGCGTCTCCCATCATCACAATAGGCATATCGCGCCGTAGTTAGCTGTATCCACGTATATAGCGGACAGCTTTCCTCTCTCATCTTACACATCCGCTTGAATACCATGCTTAGCGAGAGGATTCTGCATGCCGAGCGATGTCTTTCTCGATGTCAAAATCTCAAGCTTTCCGATTAGCGTAGGGAAGCATGGAGCAAGTGTTTCCCCCATAGGGAGCAATACTATATGTTACATATATATTTGCTCACTGGTATGGCCATTGCAGTCAAATGAAGGCACCGAATCCTCCTCTCTATAGGTGTCAATTTAGACAAAAGTGAAGGTTGTATAAATTTGATTGATCGAATTTTCATTTCACATTGTAATTCAATATCGAGTTATGTAGTGGGTACTTTAAATGAGTTTAAGTACGATTTTATGTTTAATCTACAAGGATTTTATGTTTTATGAACATAATTTTATGTTTAATCTACAAGGACATATATATTCACCCGCAGCAACGGACACGTACTATACCCAAGGTGTGATCTAGTGAAATACGAGGGACTCGTCTTTAAAAATAGTCACGTGATCAGAATGGCCGACGATTCTTTACAAATTGTAGTCGCGTGATCTAACGCAGCCGTCGTCAACACGATCCTGGTTTGTCGAAAGCCCAATTTCCCAATACTCTTATGTAACATAGATTTGTAATAGCAACTATAAGGATCAAGTTCAAATTACCTTGTGAAAGATATTCGCCAATCTCACACCGTAATGAAAAGACTAAATGGGTACTTTTCACCACTACACAGGTGGAACCAAATATTCCAAATCTCACAAGAGGGCTTTCGCTCTCCAAGGGTGCGCTTGCCTTCCCAAGACGGTGCTTTGACTCTACGCCGTGTATACGTTTGTGGTGCCCTATCGGTTACATATAGAACCCATCCGGTTCCATGAAGAGCAATCTTCACGATTGTTGGTTCTTTATGAGACCGAATTTGTTGATTTAATTTTCGTTTCATCGGTGTGAAGTCCAGATCTTTGTCCATATCAAAGGTCCCCGCAACTGAACTTATCAACGTCACCAAAAATTATTGCAAATTTGGCGATACATATCGCATGCTGATAGCAAAATACCAGCATAGCGTGCAAGATCTATGTTCCGTAATTTTTGTCTAATTCCGCTTAACACAGAGCTAGGGGCCGTACGAACCCATGTACTTCAAGATCCTCATGGTGTTCATATGAACAATCACAATCAAAGCGTGACTGAGGTGCATCTTTGTCCAGATGACGACTTTACAACCAATATCATATGGATTAAGAATACGGATCAGAGATATGGATTTGATATTTTTGGATCATCATGATGTCTTGCCGGTGTCATCGGAAACTGTTGCCTGCTTCTCTCTTGAAGGAAACTAACCAATGTTCATGTATACCATAATCGTGATTTTTTTTCAAATTTGGTGCTAAAGCGGTTATATGAAATATGGAATAGGCCTTTGAATGATAGACGCGAGTATTCTTTAATGGACGACGACTGAATTATGAATGACTGTCCGGACGCTTATAATTGGCTGGCTAAGCCAGACAAATTAATGAAACACTACATGCAGTGTGTGGGCCTATTTAATATAATTTACCGCACTGAAGTAGAGACTGACACACCAGTCACAGGTCCTAATATATTTCAGATAGGGAATAATTGAATTTCGCATAGATAATATAATCTTTGGTGTATTGAAAGTATATCTTCATTGTTAAACAAACTTTATTCGAATTTGACTTAATCTGTTGCCATGACAACCATTTCAATTTAATAGAAATAACATGGGAATAGATAGGAAAATGAAAAGTTATGTGCAATGGAGAGAGAACGAAACTGTTCACCCCAAGGATATTTGATTTTGAAGAAATTGTACAAATCAACTGAATTCGATCGCTTGTTTAGTTCCTGAAATCCCACTTAACATAATATCATTTTACTCACGGAAATCGAAAAGGCCAGCATCAATCTCACAAGTCAGAGCCAATATTACGGTAAGCACGAGAGCGAGCATCTTCATCTTGGTTATATGACGAACTGTACGTAGGTAGACTCTGTTTGTTTTTAACTGACTTTTATAGCTAAGATATTGTATAGTGATATTACAAGTCTGGAATGGGATTAATTTGTTCCTTAAATTTAACCGAAAAAAAAACGATTAATCATCTATGCTTTGAACAAGCGTTAAAACTAATTGCATTAAAAGTCTTGTAATTGTGATGGAGTTACATTCCTGTGGTCCCGAAAATATTTTTAGCTTAAATTTTTAAGGATTTTAGCTGGGGGCGTTATTCAAAATGGATCCTTTGTACATATTGTGTGTAATAGTTAGACGTGTTACTTTCACGTAACTGAAATTATGCTTAGCCTGAAGATTGCTACACGAAACGAGATTCATTTCTTTATTCCATAGCCAAAATGTCTTAAACAGTTTTGAAATTAATGACTTGCGTTTGTAGTGGTACACAGAAAAGGAATCCTCAAAAATTGAAGGAATATTTCCCGACAATTACACCAGCGGAATATTCCTTAACATTATTAAGGAATATTTCCCGACAATTACACCAGCGGTATATTCCTTAACATAACTAAGGAATATTTCCCGACAATTACACCAGCGGAACATTCCTTAACATAACTAAGGAATATTTCCCGACAATTACACCAGCGGAATATTCCTTAACATAACTAAGGAATATTTCCCGACAATTACACCAGCGGAATATTCTTTAACATAGCTAAGGAATATTTTCCGACAATTACACCAGCGGAATATTCTTTAACATAACTAAGGAATATTTTCCGGCAATTACACCAGCGGAATATTCCTAAACATAACTAAGGAATATTCCCCGACAATTACACCAGCGGAATATTCCTTAACATAGCTAAGGAATATTTCCCGACAATTACACCAGCGGAATATTCCTTAACATAGCTAAGGAATATTTCCCGACAATTGCACCAGCGGAATAGTCCTTAACATAACTAAGGAATATTTCCCGACAATTACACCAGCGGAATATTCTTTAACATAACTGAGGAATATTTCCCGACAATTACACCAGCGGAATATTCCTTAACATAGCTAAGGAATATTTCCCACCATGTTAAGAAAATTCATAACATGCTACGAAATATTCCTTGTTAGTAGTAACCAAAGGGGAATTCGACTCAATGGCTCGTCACTGCGCATGCGCAGGAATTGAGGAGTGGGTGTGCGCGGGAGTGTTGTGCGCAGGTATGAGATTTTGTGGCGGTTTTGTGGCGGTGTGCGCAGGAGTGTTGTACGCAGATATGACGTCATTTCCGGTCTGCGTGAATCGGGCGTGTGTATTCCTCCGCGGTGATGCGGTCTGGTGGTGATGCGGTCTGCCTCCGCGGACAGAAAGTAGTCCCAAATTCTGCAGCATTCTCCGGCAATCTTCAGGGACGAGAGGGATCCCTAGTGTACCGATTGGATTGAGTGAGGTGTCAAAGTGAAGCATTCATGAAGGGACATCCGACGGGATGGGTGTGACGTGGAACTGACGTCATTCTGCGCATGCGCAGTAGACAAAATGTATGGAAATAGACGTGTTGGGGTCTAGGTGGGCCCCTATTGGTCCGATGGAGTCGTATGTGGTATCAATGTGAAGCAATCGTGAAGGAGCATCCGAGGGAATGGGTGTGACGTAGAACTGACGTCATTCTGCGCATGCGCAGTAGTCAAAGTGTATGGAAATAGACGTTTTGGGGTCTAGGTGGGCCCCTATTGGACCGATGGAGTCGTATGAGGCATTCGTGAAGGGGCATCCGACGGGATGGGTGTGACGTGGAACTGACGTCATTCTGCGCATGCGCAAGCAGGAATTGTGTGAAAAGGGTATGGAAATAGACAGTTTGGGGTCTAGGTGAGCCCCTAGTGGTCCGATGGTGTCGCCTGAGGTCTTATTTTGAAGCTCTCGTGGAGGAGCATCCGACTGTGCTAATGGTTCGTCCGTGTTCAAGAGTCTGCGCATGCGTAGTCTGGCCGTAGTATAGAAAGCAGGCATTTTGGGGGTGCGTGGCAGTGTGTTTGACAAAACACTATGGGTCCATGTTTGTGGCTTGTTGGTGTGGGTTCTGCGCAGACGTCACTTTCGGGTTTCACTAAAACTACCTCCGAACCCAGAAGAGTTCCAATTTTTCCCGGCCCGGCCCGGTCCGTCCGCAGCGAGCGCGGGTTATCCGGGCGAGCGCGCGCGCGCGCGGCTTATCCGGCCTCACGCCTGCGCGGCATCACCGGAAGTACGCGGGTGAATGTCGGGTCGAAAGGTCAAAGGTCACATCCAGGTCAAAAGGTCAAAGGTCTCCCTTTCGGCAATGTTCGGCAACAATGTTGCGGCATCGATATACAGAGCTTGAACACAAAAAGGGGATTGTAAATTAACCTGGGAAGGATGGGCAGTTCCATTTGGACCAATCAGCGGTCGAGAAAAAGAGCCAATGACCGATCGATAAAAGAACCAATGTACGGGTACTAGAATTTCGCTCACGTCTGCGCCTACATCCGGGTACAAGGATGCTTTCGCCTACGTCCGCGCCTACATCCGGGTTCTTGTACACCCGGGTAATGTTTTCTGGACATTGTTACCTTTGGCCCCATTCTAGGCCACTGATTGGCTAATACGGTGTTCAAAGCCAGTTTCATGCATTATGCTCATATAGAAAACACACAAGACAGGGTTTTTTTTGGTGAGATCTCATTTTGTTTTTTATTCAACAATAACTAACAACAACAACGTGAGAACAACCACGTGAAAACTGAAGCCCAGAACAGGGGCCTTATACATTGGAAGAACTGAAGCCCAGAACAGGGGGCTTGTAAACTTAAGCCCAGAACAGGGTGCTTGTACATTGAAAGAACTTAAGCCCAGAACGGGGCTTGTACATTGTAATGATGGTCGGCCCAGTCATATACGAGTACATCGCGGTCCTCGGCCTTGGTGTACTCGTCAAACATCTTTACGATGGTAGATAAGGTTCTGCCCCGGCATCGATGGTACAGGTAAAACAAGCAATATTGTCCGCACACGCTACTGGTCAGGCTTTGCAACGTTTCACTGTTCCAACACCACGCCTCTGTGCCTTGATCCATGAAGTCTGTTAAATCGGGATGGAGGGGTGGCAGGCCGTACGGGTCAAAGTATTCGCCCTGCTGTTATGTCAAGTACACGGCCACCCAATGTTCACCGGGCCGATCCATCGGGTCCGTGTTGAGAACGTAAGCAGCAGGATACACACGGTCTAATGGGAACACATCTCCGACGAACACCCCTTGAAACACCATACGTGTCCCTGGGGCATTCTCCAGCACGGTGGTTATCTGGTCTGTATCCATGTTAGGTGGCAAAGTCACACAGGACGTTGCGCGCCTTGTCCACTTGAATGATGTTGTCAAATTCGGCGTAGCAGATCACATTGACGGTGGTCCCGAGGGCTCGTGCAAAGTGGATTTCCAACCGTAAATTGCCTTGCTTGGCCAGGGCCAGCTGATGGACGTTCTCTAAGGTGGGGGTCAGATCGAAACAGAACAACGTGTATCCGTTCGCGTAGTCCTCCCCACTGATCATATTCCCTTCGTCCTGGTTGATTTGACCGGTGGCTGTAAACAGGCTCTGATAGGCTCGAATGAAATTCCTGCGCCCAAAGTTCGGCGTTAAGGTCGTGGCTGGGACCTGTTGTCCATCCAGATGCAGGGCCACAAAATTGATGCCGAAATGTTTAAAGTCAAACGGATTCTTTGGGTAGGCTCCGCTGAAACTGGTATTTTCCACACAGGCCAGGATCAATCGCTTGGGTAGTTCCCCCAGGAACATGTTTTCTTTGTATGCGCTCATATTTCCAGCAGGCACAGAGAACACTTTGGTTTGTACACGTCGGATAGGGTACTGGGCTGGTTTTGTTTCCAAGGCTTTCATGTGTCCCAATTGAACGGCTGGATTCGGTTTCACTTTCGGACATACAGGACTGCGTCTTGGATGACAATCTTATAGTCAGCTGCATGCCCCTCTACGTTAGTGTCCATCAAGGCGAAGGTCGGAGGCGCCCGTATCAGTCGGATTTTGATGGGGATCTTGTTCAAGAGGTACCGGTCTTGCATGAAAATGTCTGCGTGTAGTCGACCCATGAGATCCACCGAGGCGCCGTTCGCAGTGAAAGCCTTCCGTTTGGTAGAATAAAGCGGCTGTCAGCTGAGATTGTTTTGCCTCTTGCCCATACGACAACAGTGTCTCGATGTAGGCTCGATAGGGGTACGTGTTGGTCGAGTCACTGATGAGTTTGTCGCTGAGAAATATATCCACCTGTTGAAACATCGAGTGCAGCCAGAGATTCGTCGGGCCCACCGTTGCAGCTTGGATGATTCTGGAGCCATCCCCATTGACGACCTTGGCTTTCACATACAAGTATGTATGGGCTAAATCCACATAGGCCGTATCCGCATTATTGATGGTGAATTCGATTGGCCCTGTTTCGTTGATGCTGGAGAGCGGGAGATGATCCACCCATAATCCTTGTTCGGCACTGGTCTGTGTGGGCGGGACGGTACACAAATCAAATTCACTGTTGGTGGAGGGGCAGGACTCTGCGTGGATCAAGGACATGTTTAAGAAAAGATATCCTGGGTCTTCGATGTGCGTCGTCGCTGGGTCGGTCGTCGACTGGTGCGTGGTCTCGGTGGTGCAGGTCTTTTATTCCCTACGGTGCGTTGTGCTTTGGCCACCAAGACGCCTCCCGCTTCTTTGGCCCGCCGTTTCAAGGCTTCTTTGGGTGCCGTACCCCCCAAGACATCACCGGCCACTTGCAGTCCACTGCGTACCGCTTGTTTGCCGATCGCTTTCACTCCACGCGTCACCAAGGGCAGGAACGTTTTGACGATGCTCCCGAGTATGTTCCCCAGCCCATGTCCTCGTTGCATGCGTGCACCACTAAAGACGGGAAGGCCACCCCCGGCCTGTTGGGCATAATAGTCCATATAGCTGCGTGCATCGCACTCGTAAGGGACCTTCATTATACAAAGTGGGGAGCACGTGCTTGTCGAAAATGAAGTGTCAGCACCACTTTTCCTCGTTCGAATGCCACCGGTCGTCCTGTGTCATCTCTTACATCGGGCGTTTTTGCCTTCGTAGGTCATCTCGTACCACACTTCATTGGCTCGCACGTTGTACCACGAGTAAGGGTATTGGATATCCACGAGGCCACATTCCCAGCGTCCAGGTAAATGCAACGGTTGCGGTAACTGGGCCACGTACTTGGCCAAGGTGTTGTCAGGAAACACATCCAGCGAACTGTTACTGGGTAGGGTGAGGTAAAACATGGCGACTGAGCTGTCCTGCTGCTGCTGTTGGTTTAAATAGGTGTTCCAGGCCTTGGGCGGTTGTGTCCGGCGTCGTGTTCGTCGCGGTGACTTGCTACGTGTCACGGCTCTGGAGATGTGGGGTGTCTTGATCAAGGGCGGTTTTTAAAGGCCTGAAAAGAAGGTGCCCGTTGTGGTGGTGTTTTGGGGGGTGACTCCGATTCCCATTCGGCTTCCCAAGAAGGTAGTGGGCCACTTGGAGATTGCTGGATCCGCTGCATCCAGGCCTAGCGCTGGGGATTCCCCACCAATTCATGTGGTACATGCATGTCTTTCAAGCCTTGAGCGAAGACCTCCCATCCTCGAGGATCTGTGTGCGACCTGCGTTCACGCATAAGGTCATTCACTAAATCCATCATGTGGGTCCCGGGGACGACCTGATTCTGTACCAGGAGTTCGCCTTTATCATTCCAAGTCATGTTAGGATTCTGTTTCATTCGTTGTAATACCAGGCCAGCTTGTTTCTTGAACGATGCAGGTACATTCTTCAGCACTTCGTCTTCGACCCACTGTGGGGTTGTGGGTGGTACCCCTGGTAATGGCGGCTGTTGGAGCGGTGCTGAGGTCGGCGGTGTGTCACGTGGTGGTGGTGGTGGTGGTGCTGGGGTAGAGAGGGTTTTGTATTGGTCCATGAACGTCATGTACCGTTCAAGCGTCTCATTGTACCGTTGTACTTTCTCACTGTCGCTTAACCCCGGTCTCTGTAAGATCTGTTGCATCTCTCCATCGAGGGTGTTTTTGGTCTTCACCGTAGGTGGGACAGGGTAGGGCGATTGGAGGTTTTGAAGGAACCGTGGTTCGACGAGGACCATATTTTTCGTGTGGTTCATTGTCGGCCGAAGAGTCCATCCAATACTGGACCCAACACGGAAGCGGCCAACGGTGCTAAGATGGCCCCGAGAAAGCCGCCTTTCTATAACACCTTTTTCTTTTGTGTTTGAGAGACTCGCTTCTGGACTAGGGTTCGGAGACCTGTCTTATGCTTGGTCAACTTGGTCTTCTGAGCCGGAGTCAGTGGTACGTTGCCTTTTAACAGGTTGTACCCGATCTCGCACAGACAGCGTACAAGGTCAGGGTCCGCACCGCGCACAATGGTTCGGACCAACTCGGGTGGGGCCGTCTTCAATACACGGAGCGTCGGAGCGTGCTTCCGTACTCGCGCAGACATCATGTACAACTAATGCTAGAACTCACAACTCTGCTCTTTTTATCTACCTCAGAGAACAGAGACAAAGTCAACCATGCTGTGGTATTAATTCTTTTTATTATCCCCATCATCAAACACACACTCCAGCTGGGGGAGCCACTGTGGGTGTGTTTACATTATTTTTGCATGTACACGTGGTGGGTCTCTCCGGGAAAGATGCCGGTTCGTAGTCGAAGGTGGTCGGGGGTGGCTTGCTTGAGGTCGAAGAGCATATACCCGTGCTGAGGGATTGTCGCATCTTTGAAGGCTTCCAACGCAAACGGTGTGCGGCCGGGATACATCTGGCACCGACCCAGGAATTGAAGGAACTGGGCCAGCCTTGCCATTTAATGAAATGAAACAGTTTGCCACGTCGACGTTCCGTTTTCAAAATCTGCTCCACCGTCTTGCTGTGTTTTTACGACAGGCTGTAATTCCGTCTCGTAAAACGTCCATAGCAACGGTTCCCCTTGAAGATCTTCCAGTTCATAGACTCGCTGCTGTCGGGGTAGGCGCCGTTTAATCAGGAAGTGCTCATCGCTCCAGTTGGGCAAGTAACTTTTCTCAAACTAAACTTTGACTTTACTGATCCGTACAGGGTCCCCGACCTTGTACACCTCCTTCGTCGTTCGCTGCGATTGCCTGGGATACAAGACACGCCGGACTTGGGCTTCATTGCGTTGGGTCACGGTAATGGGGGCTCTTTCTATACTCCGGTGATAGGCTCGATTGTAACCACTCACAAGTTTCGGGAGAACATCGATGTACCGCCTTGTATTCTTATAGGTGAAATATTTATACATGCGGCCTTTGAATGTCCTGTTGAACCTTTCCACCACGGAAGCCTTGGTCTCGTTGTACGTATGGAAGAAAAACACCTTCTGGGCATTCAGAAACTGTTGGAACGGTCTGATGAGGAATTCCGTGCCTTCGTCGGTTTGCAAATACATGTGTTTGCGCCCGGTCTTGAAGATGTCCTTGAACGCCGCTATGAGATTCGCCCCCGTTTTCGTCCGGATGAGTACCACCCACGCATACTTCGAGAGGGTCTCGATGCACCTCAAGATATACCGATTCCCATCGTTGTGTTTGGCAAATTACAAGCGTCTAGTCCGTCATTCATAATCCAGCCGTCGTCCATTAGAGAATATCCGCGTCCATAATCCAAAGACCTATTCCATTTTCCACATAACAGTATTAGCACCAAATTCAAAAAGACAATCATAGTATACAGGCGCTCATATCGACCAAATCCGCTTGCCATTGGGCATCTAGTCCTCCCACGATGACCCGGTTCCGTAGAAAATGGCGACGGGCAGCTCGATGTAAGGTATAGGTGTCTTGTTTTCTTAACCAATCTCGGACTTGAGCACGTTGTATCCCCTGGGGTTTGGCCGCTCGATAGAGAGCCGTCAATGCACTATAGGCCGCCGGACTGTCGGGACTGTAGTATAAGTTATCCAACACCTTCTCCCAGCTCTTCATGGTGACAAATGATGATGGACCCTGGCTCTATCGTTTATTTATTTCGGGTATATCTTGGGCTGGAGTTTCTTTCTGATTTTCTTCGTTGGCTTCTGCCAGCACATTGTCCATGGTAAATGACCAGTCCAACTCGTCTGATGACCGATCTTCCTCCGTAAGCACTTGATCCACATCTACCACGGCATCTTCCAATGCAGACCACAGATCAGGGTGAAGGGTAAAATGCACTGTACCCCCATCTAGCCGAGCCAATTGAGCAAAGAAGGGGCCGCGTCGGATGTACACATCGTGACACAAGTGAATGAGGTCGCCGTCCAGTTCACCGGACAACACCCGTTTGAATTTGGTCCAGCCCTCCCGAGACAAACGAATGTGAGCCGGGCACGGTTGTGTAGGGTCCGCATCACAGATGTCTCCCACCTCTTCCATGATATCGACCGTATCCGCATAAACGTGCAGGAAAACCTCGGGGGTCAAGCTGAAATACGCCCGTATTATATGCTCCGTCATGGTCAGTACGTGAATGGTACCAGATTTGACTGTCTCTCGTATTTATAGGGAGAACCCCGTGAGATCAAAGGATCGGGTGGTCATGTCACTGGGCTGACTGAGTCTAGCTGGATAATCAATGGTGTCGTCATCTGCCTCCGCTTCATTGCTAGACATTTGTTCATTGGGTTCTGCCGCCGCTTCTCTCAGGGCACGAGCCCACTCCAACTGAACAGCCGACCGCTCGTCCTGTGTAAACAGCTGGTCAACGATATGCACCACTTTCTCGAAGGCTGTCCAAAGATCGGGGTCCAGGGTGAAGCCTCGCGTAGGGTCTTGGTAACGGCCCAGGCGTGGGAAGAAGGATCCACGGTGTACGTAGATGGCATTGTCTATGTGGATGAGGTTTCCGTCGAGCTCACCACTCAACACCCGTTCAAATTTGGTCCAGCCGTCACGGTGTAGCGTAACCGTATTCGATACGGTCTCAGCGCGCGACCAGCAAACATCCCCACGGTCTTCCACGAGGGTGACTTTATCTTCATAGACGTGTAACCCCACCCGGGTTGTAAGGGGAAGGATGGCGCGTAGGACTGGTGACATGGTTGACCCAATGACGAACGGTGAATGACACACACTTTGACTGTCTTTCATATTTATGGTCAGGTGCCTCGGTGACATGATTGACCCAATGACGATCGGTGAATGACACACACTGTGACTGACCCTCGTATTTATAGTCAGGTCCCACTGTCAATGCCACAGCGCCAAGGTTCAGAGGGCACAGACCATTACTAGGCCAACGAGTCGTCGCTGGTTCCGGCGTGAGCGCTCGTGGTCCATAGCCCGGGCATCAAGGATGGCTGTCATAGTCCAGTAGTGGTGAGTGATAGCACACCTCTCCATCGTGTGCACTCTGTCGAGGACCGCTTCTGTGAACTATTTCAGGATCTGGCGTCGCCCCTCGTTGTCGTCGCCATCTGCAAACATGGACCGAACCACTGCTCGGTAACCCGTGAATGAATTAACCACGGTGGCATGCTGTAAAATGCGAGTCGCATAGGGATGAGTGCCCGTCATGGCTCTGTAACCGTAGAAATGGGGGTGTGGGATCCAGAGGGATGTGTTTTATAGAGCATATCACACATGCGCGCCTAGACGTAGCTCTACGGGTCTAGACCGTGATACGTACTATTCTGATTGGTTAGTCCAAAAAGAGAGCAACAACAAAGATTACAGGTCAATCCTTTTATTAACCCCTCCATCACAGCACATCCACGCTGGAGGAACCAGTAGGAAACATGCTAGGAATGCATGTACTGACCTGTCTGTGGGGGTTTTCCCCAGAATTTCGCTGACGTCCGTGTCTTTTCGGTGACCTCCGTGTCTTTTCGGTGACGTCCGTGTCTTTTCGGTGACGTCCGTGTCTTTTCGGTGACGGCTGCGCCTGCATCCGGGTATGTATGAGGGTTTTGAGGGGGCGACTGTATGTGGTGAGTTGTATGTGGGTGGTTTTTTTCGGTGACGTCCGCGCCTGCATCCGGGTATGTATGAGGGTCTTGAGGGGGCGACTGCATGTGGTGAGTTGTATGTGGGTGTTTTTTTCGGTGACGTCCGCGCCTGCATCCGGGTACTTCTATGTAGGTGTATAAAAGTGGGAATTTTTAGGGCATTGCTGCATTCATTGGCCTGCTTGACCTGACCAGCCTGAGCCTATCTGACGAGAGGAGCTACTTGCCTGAACCTCACCAGCCTATCTCACCATAGCAGCTACTTGCCTGACCAACCTGAGCCAAGTCATGGAGTCATCTCACCGAGCTAAGCTTCTACAGCACCGTGTTCGCCTCGTGATGAGATGCAGCATGTGGTCGATATATGTGATCTGCCCATGGTGGAAAACATAATCACTAAACACATGGGGGTAGATATCATGGCGGAGAAGACCTATATGGCACGAAACAGCACCAAGATGTTAACTTGCACAACTTGCCAGAAGCAGTTTACTCGCCCAGAAGATTTGTGACGGCACGAGTCCTCCATCCACAACGGCGCACGGTATACTTGTATAACCTGCGCACGGTCATTTAATCGGGAGGATCCTTTACTGCGCCACGTACGCTCATTCCACGAGGGCGCGACGAAACAATGTAATGAATGTGGTCAACTCTTCAAACGACCCAGTCAGTTAAGACGGCATCAGCGTTTGATTCATGCCCCGTCTCTACGGTTTGGGCGACAACTTCCCACTAAAGTGGAACCCAGGAGGGTCAGACCCAGTGAAGATGAGCCCGGGGAGACGAATGCCACTGGTGATGCGATCACAGAGAGCCCGCCTGTACCCACAGTTCAGAAGAGCCTAGATATCCAGCCAGTCCCTATTGTTGCTAGTCATACGCCTGACGACATCGAACACTTTCCGGAAGATACAGTGGATGTTCCTAGCGACCTGTTACAGGACGCCCAACCAGTGAGTGACATCTATCGGCGCCAATGGCCCATGATACGGCACGTTTTCCACCGTGATCGCCCTATTCCAGATATCTACAATTTCCCACTCACCGACCTCACCCTTCTACGCAGCTACGTGGAAGCCATCTTCAATGACCAAGCTACGGTCTTCAAATTGAATGTCGCTTTCGGGTACATCTTACGTTACAAAGAGACGGACCAGTTACGGTATTATTATGCCAGTAATAACAGCCATGTGTTTGACCAGCCGTCCACCATCATTAACCGAGCGTCGCTAGAGACGATGCTGGAGAAACTGGGCACCGTGGATCCCTTGAGATGGGAACATCGTCAACGTCCCAACACACAATGGGCCCCCAGTCTGGGTATGATGTAACATTGGGGATAATAAACTGTATAAACATTGCTGAACTTATTGTTATTCACGACAACCGCTTTCCGCTATACTTGGATGAAATATATACCCCGATATGATATAGTGCCCTTGCACACTTTCGAAACTTCCCTTTAACCCGCGCGCGCGCGCGTGCGGTCGGATAACCCGCGCGCGCGCGCTGCCGCTAGTAGTAGTAGTAGTAGTAGTAGTAGTAGTAAATGGACACTGTAGGGCTTTTCGAGTGAGGATGAATTGGAAATTCATTTGGATAAGTATGGATGAAGAACAATGGTCTGATTTAGCATTTCATGTAAAAACATCATCATGGCTGGCATCATTGAAAACTGTCGATCGCTGCTCTCTTGTAGGAAATCATCTCGTGTCTTTCACATTTGGAATTGGTGCTGTCATACGAAATAGGTATTGTGATTATTGACGCGGAAAGTCTTTCATGGACGTCGGCTGAATATTGAATGTCGGATCTGACGCTTGCTATTTTCCCATTGTCAGAGTCTGGAGCTTTAACCTCCTAAACTGTCGGTGTACACAACCAGGAAAAGGTGATACTTATCACCTAAAATGGTGATGACAGCATCACTAAAAAACGGTGTTGAGTTAGAGCCATCACCCTTTTCCATCATCACCTTAAAAGGGTGATGGCTATGACCTTAAAAGGATGATGGGTATCACCCTAAATGGGTGATCAGCAATGAGTGCAAATTTTTAGGTCATTGCACTAAAAGGGTGATGATCATCACCCTAAAAGTATGACGACCTGAGCCATCACCAACATTGGCCATCACCCTTTTTCATCACCTTTAACATCACCATAAAAAGGGGATGGGCCATCACCCTTTTTCTGGCTGTGTATATCCGACAGTCAGAGATTTAAAATCTGCTACTATGAGAATAGGAAAAGATGGCAAGAAGGGACAGAGATTTAATAGTCATATTCAACAATTGAACACTTTCTTATGAATAACAATTGGCGGATCGCTACGGAGTCTAGTAGCGTTTTCTATCCATATGAATAATGAACGATAAACCAACTGAATATTACATGTAGATTGCAGGTCTGTCTGTCAACTCAACGTATTTTAAGGCAGTGGTAGTGAGCCCACGCTAGTTCAAACGGTCGGTGCTCGGTATCGAACGTTAATGTCTGACGCTTGGAATCATGCAGGGCGAAAAGGTGTTCCGCCTTTAAGCGATCCCGCAGATTCCGCTTTTAAGCGATCGGGGGTCGGAGTATTTAAACAATACCTTTGGTAGATTTTCCTTGCCTAAACGTTCATAGTAATTAATGTGCAGTTTATTTATTAATTCCGTCTTTATAAGTACTTCTGAGGACCAGCCGAAGCGTGCTGGCGTAGTGATGTTCCATCAATCGGTCTCAAACTGCATTTGCGCACACTTCGCCATCCATAAGATGGCTTGCGGATCGTGTTTCATCAGTATTGCGGAGCGATATCAGTAGTATACAAAGCGTATTACGACGCTACTTGACCTCAAAAATTTGCATATCACGTGACCTTTGACCTTTGCGTCAGCCAATCAGAAGCGAGTATTTTGACCTCGTCGTATGCCTTGGTTCTGGGTTTTTTCCATGACGGGGAGTGCGCATGTGTATGACGTCACTTCTGGTCTGCGTGAATCGGGCGTGACCTGGGTATATGTACTGGTTTTGGGTTTTTTCCATCACGGGGAGGTCACGTAATAGTTCAAGGTCATATTGAATGATAGGAATGCATGTACCGACCTGTTCATCCGGGGACTTGTTTACATTCATGTAGAGGGACTTACAGCCGGGTATTTTAGGGTTGACCTATATCCGGGTCCTTTAGCAATGCGTGTATGTGGGAGACATACGGGTTCTTGTACATCCGGGTTCTTGTACAATCATTGATGGTGGGGGAACAGCCGGGTATTTTAGGATTGACCTATATCCGGGTCCTCTAACAATACCTGTAGTGTGGGGTTTTCCATGCATCCTTTTTACATACGGGTTCTTGTACATCCGGGTTCCCCAGTGGGTTCTTTGTACATCCGGGGTCTGTCAGGGTGGTGTATAAAAGTGGGGATTTTCATGGGATTGCTTCATTCATTGGCCTGCCTACTTCACCGTGCTTGAAGACTTACCAGCCTGAGCCAGCCTGACCGGAGCTACCTGACCAGCCTACCTGAGGAGTTACCTGACCAGCCTACCTGACGAGCTAATACCAGTGGAGCCTGAAGCCAGGTGTGACCGATAGCATGAAACGTGGAGAAGATTTTCCAGAGGATCCAGGAGCGCCTCCGGCTGAAGTCTTACCCGAAGACGAGCGTGTGAGTGCGTTGTACCGCCGTCACTGGAACACGATACGCCGTTGTTTCCACCGTCACCGTCGTCTATTGGATTTGTATAATTTCCGGTTGGGGGACCTCACGCATCTTCCTACCTACGCCGAGAACATTTTACAGATCAAGTGACAGCACTCAAATTGAATATGACATTTGGGAATATCTTAGGGCACAAAGAGACGGACAAACTGCGGTATTTTTACCCCAGTAATAATACCTATGTGTTTGACCAACCGTTCACGGTGACGGATGCGATTTCTCTGGAGCCACTCATCGACCAACTCACTACGTTGGATCCATTGGAATGGGCCCGGTTGCAACGTCCCAACACCAAATGGACTGTAGAAATGGTGACGAACGTCACATTTTTCGTCACCAAATTGAGAGATCACCCCATCGGCGCTCCTGTTATTCTTCCGCCTTGGCTGCTTCATCGAAAAGGACTGTATGTGTTAACGGGAGGCGCAAAAGGACCCTACAAAGATCGGAAATGTCTGTTTCGGTGTTTGGCCGTTCATTTGGACCAGTGTAATCCCCGGACTTGTGATAGAAATGCAAATATGTATTGGGAAGAGTATCTAGAGGCGGTTCCGGGGAGTCCCATTCAAGTATTTGGATGTTGTGGAAACACTGTTCAATGTCAACATCTTTGTGTACCGTTTACTACCGAAGGAGGAGGAGGATACATTTGTGGCTGAATTGGTTCATCGCTCAACAGAACGGTATGCCTCTACGATGAAAGTCAATGTCTTCGACGACGACGGAGTGAGTCATTTTCCCCTCATCTACGATATGAGCCTGTACGCGCTATCCTACAGTTGTTCTCAATGCCATCGGGTGTTTGACCGTTCCACCGACTTACATCGGCACGAGAAGATTTGTGACAACACTGTGAAACGCAAATTTCCTGGTGGTGTGTACCATAACCACTATTTTCCAAGACCTGGCTGATGAGGGGATTGTCATACCACTACAGGACCGTTATTTTCCTTACCGGGCGTGTTATGATTTCGAAGCCATTTTGGAATCTATGGACATTTTTTCAGCCAAAACGCAGTGGACACAGCGCCATATTCCCCTGATTGTCAGCATTTCCAGCAACGTACCCGGCTATGACGCTGCACCCGTATGTTTCGTGTCCACTGGAGACTCCCATGAGTTGATTACCCGGATGATGGAGTATTTAGAGGCGGTGAGTACGGCCAGTACAGAACTGTTGATGTCCAAGTTCCAGGATGTGCTGGACCAACTCGACGATCGTATTCCTACACCTGGTGTGTCCTTCTGCGACGAAGAAGAGTCGGAGTCGGAGTCGGAGTCGGAGATGCAGGACATTCAGTCGGAGGCTGTACCCTCACCCAAACCGTATGCGGAGAAATTGAAGTTGCGCTTCCTACAATACCTAGGCCAGTTACCTGTCCTCGGCTTCAATTCGGGGCGATACGATCTGAACATGGTGAAAGAATTTCTCTACCCTTACCTGGCCCAGTCCAATACCATCAAGTCCGTCATCAAAAAGATCAGCAACCACATGGCCCTCACCACCAGATCACTCCATTTCTTGGATGTACGTAACTACTTAGCTCCAAACTATAGCTACGATCAGTGGGTGGAGGCCTATGACTGTGCGCAAACCAAAGGGAGGTTCCCTTACATCTATATGTCAACGCTCGACCGCTTGGAGGAAACACAGTTACCACCCCGGGACGCTTTCTTCGACGATCTGAAGGAAGTGGAATGTTCGGAAGACACGTCCCGGGAACTACAGCAGGTATGGAACGACCAACATAAGCAGACCTTGCGATATTTCCTGGTGTATTATAACAACTTAGATGTGGTTCCATTCCTCGAAGCGGCCGAGAAAATGGTCCAACTCTTTCGGGATCAAATGCACGTGGATATATTCAAGGAGTGCTTGAGTTTACCGGGTCTTGCGCTTCGCCATCTTTTTCAAGATTGTTCCACGTACTTTTCATTCATTCAACAAAAAGACGAGGACATGTATGATTGTTTAAAGCAGAACATCGTCGGCGGACCCAGCCTTATTTTTCATCGTTATCACGAGAAGGACGTCACCACTCTTCCAGGTGGGAAACCCTGTATCTGTGGTCTCTTGCCCAACCCATGCCCAGTTGTCATTATACGCGCTGCTTGGCGGAAGGTCAGCATTTCCGGCCTGAACGTACGCCGTACAAGCATCTGGCTGACCCGTGGTTGGACTGGGAAGCCGATCGACGGGGAATTTCTATACGACACCAAACCAGCGCCACAGAGAAGCGGATAGGAGATCGTCGACTCCCCGTCGATGGGTTTGCTACACTTTACAATAAACCTACCGTATTTCAATTTTACGGATGCTATTGGCATGGCCACCAATGCCATTTCAGCGCTGGCCGCTTCAACGAACGACGTGGAAAATCGCCAGAAGAACTACGGGCAGAAGTGGTGGAGAACGGGGATTACGTGAAAGAGATGGGGTACCAGCTCCTCGAAATGTGGGAGTGGGAATTTCACACCATGTGCCAGGCCCTCCCATACTTACGCTGCTTCCTTAAAGCGCGAGAGTACCCCCTCAGTCGCCGGCGACTCCTCACTCCGCCGTTCATTCCGGCGACCTCTACGGGTTTGTAGAATGCGATCTGCATGTTCCCGACAACCTCAAGCCACTATTCGCCCAGTGCCCACCCATCTTTAAAAACACGCTGGTGAGTCGGGATGACATTGGAGACACCATGGGCGCCTATGCTGAGCAACACGAGTGCCTGCCTCGTCCTCGTCGGATGCTGATCGGGAGCATGTGGTGAGAAAAATTTTTGCTGGGTACCCCTCTGCTACAGTGGTACATGAGCCACGGGCTTCAAGTGACGCGAGTGTACCAAGTCCTACAGTACGTACCGAACGACTGTTTTGCGGGACATGCCGACATCGTGACGTCTGCCCGTCGTCAAGGCGATAAAGATCCCAGTCAGGCCATTATCGGGAAATCCTGGAAACTCACGGGCAATGGCTACTATGGAAAAACGGTGACCAACCAAGACAAGCACGTCAACGTGAATATCTGCACTACTTCACATGCGCGCAAAAAGATCAACTCGCCTCTGTTTAGGTCCGTAGACGTCATCGATGATGATACGTATGAAGTCAGTTCAGCCAAGAAGGCCATTCGTTACAACCTTCCGCTCCAAATTGGATGTATGGTATACCAGGTGGCCAAGTTGAGGATGCTGCAATTTTTATATGATTTTATGGCGGTGTATTTCAATCCATCAGACTGGCAACTCATGGAGATGGACACGGACTCTGCCTACATGGCCGTCTCTAATGCGGATTGGGAGTCACTCGTCAAACCCGAATTACGTGCGCATATGAGGCGGGACGGGACCAGTGGCTACCGCGACGCCACCATTACCAGTACGACAAGCGGACGCCAGGTCTCTTCAAGTTAGAGTGAAGTGGAGATGCCATGATCGCCCTGTCGTCCAAGACGTACAGTACTATTGTTACGGTGGTGATGGAAACAACAAGTTTAGTTGCAAAGGCGTCAACCGACGTGACCCTGCCATCGACAAAGCCCTCTACCTGGGCGTGCTGCAAAGCCAGGCCAGTGCGAGTGGCACTAACAGAGGATTCCGGGTCGTCGACCACCAGATGCGGACGTACATCCAGAAACGAGATGACTTCACATTTTTCTATCCGAAACGGAAAGTCCTTCCCGATGGAGTCAGTACCACCTACATGGACTTGTGAAACTATGACTTTTGATAGTACGAGTTAAACTAGTACTGTAAAAATAACGTACACCTGTAAAAATCGGGATGGCCGAGTGGTCTAAGGCGCCAGTTAACAGTGCTGGTCTGCGCAATGCAGGTCGTGGGTTCGAATCCTACTCCTGACAGTTTTTACACACCACCTGTATTCTTTGTAACTCTACTGTATTTTTCACATTCTTTGTACATATTCTAACCATTCTTGTTCGCCTGAATATAATAAAAAGTCAAAACGTCACTTGCGTTTTCAAGAATTTTTTATTGAACATCAATGAACGTCAGAACAAACAACGAGAACACTGCGCAGTGGAAATTAAGACAACCAGAGAAATGGGGCGTGCACATTAAAACGAGAGACATCCGGTCTTCGGCTTGAGAATAATCATCAAACATCTGTACAATCGTTTGCATAGAATGTCCTCTACTCCGGTGAGTGAGATAACACACACAGTACTGTCCGCATACGCTACTCAAGAGTCCTTGTAATCTTTTAGTATTCCAAAGCCAGACTGTAGTAGATTCGTCCATGGAGAATAAACTATATGAAAACTTGTGATCGTTTTGATCTTTATTTCTCTCAACTGTCTGCATCATGGCGATACGACATTATGGGACTAGGTACAGAAGACGCTAGGGCGTTAGGACGTCACTGTGTTAAGACTGGCCTTGGGCACGCTTCACTCACTCACTCACTCCTCACTCTTCACCACTCCTCCTCCTCACTCATCCTCCTCCTTACTCCTCCTCCTCACTCCTCCTTCCTCCTCCTCCTTACTCCTCCTCCTCACTCCTCCTTCCTCCTCCTCCTCCTCCTCCTTCTTCTCCTACTCCTCCTCCTCCTCCTCACACGGGCTGCACCTTTCGGCAGGTCACGATCCACTGGACACCGATATTAGCCCCTGGTTGATAAGGGTTTTTCATCTTTTGTGGGTAAATTCCGTGTTTCCGGATTTTTCCCGGGGAGAGTTTAACATGCACCGACCCATGACTTGATCGGTCTCGAGGAGTGCTTCAGATGGATACCCAACACGACCCATTCCGACCACTATTGGCCCACCTCGACCCCGTCTGTTCTATCTCTCGCTTGACTCATATTGGTTTGCTCTCATACCTGCGACCCCAAAACGTCCATTCCAGTGCAATTTCCCCACAATTCCCAGCCTGCGCATGCGCGCCATTGCCTTACTTCCACTCCACACTCATCCAGTCGGATGGTCCCCTACGAGTGCTTCACTTAATTTGATACCTCACACGACCCAGTCGGACCAATATTGGTCCACTGCGACCACACCGTGACCCCACCTTAGGCCTGCCTACGCATGCGCACGATAACTTTACAGCGACCGTCAGCCCATGGCCTCGAGACCCCTCCCATCGTGTTCTACAGCTCGAGACAGAGGAAACAAGGTGCCACATCCCATACCGCAAATGTCCATGAGTGGGTTCCCCATTGGGACTAACATTGAACAGGCCATTGTACACTGCGCCGGAATGGATCTAACATGTCCACCCTAGTCCTGCATGAACTTTTCAGAAAGTCACTAAAAGGCCTCGAGACCCCTCCCATCGTGTTCTACAGCGCGAGACAGAAAAACAAGGTGCCACACTCCAATGTAAAATCCACAAGGGGAAAAATGACCACTCCAATACTCCTACCCCAAACATGCATTCCCCGGAGATTAACATTGGAAGTCACTGGGGTCTTATGTAGGGGCAGATGACTCTTGCTGGGCTGTCATGTGACCGGAAGTGACCTTTGGCCTTTTGACCTGTATGTGACCTTGACCCGGATGCCCGAAAGTGACGTCATCCGTGACATCACCGGAAGTGAACTTTGACCCTCAAGTCACGTGAGCGAAAGTGACAAAATAATAATGAATTTCCGGGTTTCTTACTACTCGGGTTGTATCGAAACTCCCTGTTTGTCCACTCACTTCAGGTTACGGCAATTGTACGTCATCCCATTACTACTGGGAATGTGTATAGCCGCTCGAGCTAAGGGGTCATTAAAAGTCTTTTAGGATTCCTATCATTAAAAGTCTTTTAGGATTCCTGCCGCTAAAAATCGTTTAGGATTCCTGTCATGGTAAATGTAAAAATCGTGGGCTTCAGGCAATGATTCATGGTAAATTAAAGGTAAATTCTTATTTACCGGTTTATGAAGCAAGTCAACATCACCGACCATTGTTAGTCCGCATTTCCAATCCCCGTTGATGGACAGACAATAGGCATCATTCGGGACCGAACAAGCCCTCTGGTCAGTTGTATACACATATTTCTACATATGCATTCTGCACATATGATTCTTGAACTCGTGAATAAATTAAAATTGAAATTAATCAATGTGGACGACTCGTCGATCTTGCATGAAATGCATGTATACACAGCAAAACATACCATTGCTGCCCGGTTATCCAGTTTATAAATCCCCCCCATACATAAAGCATCTAAATGTGACAACTATTAAATTGAACCAGACTGTGATCGTAAGAGATCACCAGCCTCGCGTGAAACGAGTGGTTTTTGAAGATATCGGGAGCTCCCCATTCGTTGCCTTCGACCTCAAACTCGGTTAAAAAAAAAGCCTCAGAACTTGAGCTGTTATTTTTCCCTCCCCACACAGCGATGTTATTGACTGTTAGCAAGTCTTGACAATAAATTCGCCGCCATGCATTGCAGAACTGGACGGTTTCACATTTTAAAGTTTTAATCACAATATCCATGTTGTATAAACAACGATATAAAGTAAACGCAACTTCAATAAGTTTGGCTGTTCCCACCCCAGGTGAACTCCCTCCCTCCGCATCAAGAGAGGCACAGTACACAACAAAATGGCCGCAAGTTGAGATTTTGTGATGGACGATTTACTTCAAGAAGTTTCGATCATGGACAGTAACAGTTCAGACCACAGTCCATCATTGAGCGAGAATGTCGGAGGAGGGTGGTTACAGTGTTGGGAGAACGAAATGGGTTTACTTTCTGGACTGAACGTTGGTAAGTATCTCGTATTGATTTGACGTAAACTTTTCAATATGTCGAGGTCGAACAACAACAACAACAACAACACTGCAGTATTGACAGATAAACAACAACAACACGAATGCAGTATAGCTCTTCTGACTCCGCCTCTTTCTCATGCTAACTCTTTCGACTTCGTTTTCTTTGAAAGTGGCGTGTGTCGAAATTGGGCCCAAGTAAACCTTGCTGCTCCAAAACAACCCATGATGCAATGCATAACATTGACAGCCCTTCTCAGATGTTTACATCGGAAAAGGCAGTGATCAATGACATGCATGGAAGTTTGTTTTGGGGCAGCAAGGTTGACTTGGGTCCGGAATTGAGTTTTGTCTAGCCCTTGTTGGCGTGACCAGGGGATGCTCACGCCATTGGGTCGGAGAAACCAAGCTATAGCGCGCGAGCAACAACAGCATTCCATTTCATGTAATTCGACAGAAATAGATATTTAAAACGTACCTTATACCATCAACTTCAATACTGTACACACACAAACTCTTCACGAAGGCACAGAGGGTAGGAAAAAATAAGTGACTCGGGCTTGTTGTTGTTTCTCGGGACAAACATAACGTCTTCCCTGCTCAACTCCGTGAGCACGTGTTGTTTTGCGGAAGCCCGAGACTCTCGCCACTGGTAAACAACATGTCAGCTGTTAGGAGGGCCATCAATTCTGTTGCTTTTTGGCACACACATACTTCAAAATATTCCTTTGTTCCGTTTTGAGTGAATAATTCAAATTCAAGTCGGACACAACAGAATTGATGGCCCTCCTACCAACAGCCGACATGTTGTTTGCCAGTGGACGAATTTCTTTCCGAACACGTGCACAGTTTGCATTTTGCGTAATCCTCGTGCGCGCATAGGAATGGAAATAAAGATGGCGTGAAGCGAGGAGGAAGGACGTTTTGATGTGTGCCGAGAAACAACAACAATCCTGAGTCACTTGTTTTTTTTTCTACCCTCTGTGCTTTCGTGAGCAGATTGTGTGTGTATATGGATAAGTTGGTGAAATAAGGTATGTATTTATTCATGTATTTGGGTCAAATTTCATGAGTTGAATTTTGCTGTTTACCGTGCGCTATAGCTTGGTTTCTCCGACCCAATGGCGTGAGCATCCCCTGGTCACGCCAACAAGGGCTAAGTTTTGTCATACCTTGTATCAGAACTTAGTTCAACTAGGCACAACTGTTCCTATCAATAAATGCCTTCAGTTGATAGTCACACGCTCCGTCCCATACCATATAAACGGTCATTTTGATGCTCCTTACCAGTTATTTTCTGAAAGCTAATTCCTTCTCCTCCATGCTTGTCGCTTTTATTAAAGTTCGCACAAACTGTTTTCACAGCGACTCTACGTGTCAGACTACGATCTCCCCCATGTTACGGTAGAGGCCATGTTGAAATGAATGTATTTGGTCCGCTACGCATGCGCACTTGGATTGACATGAAGAACATGTCATCTACTGTAATATGGGGGAGGTCGGAGTCGCTGTGAAAACGGCTCGTGTACAGCTATTCACCAGCATAGTGAAATTTAATAAGAGCGACAAGCGTGGAGGAGAAGGAATTAGCTTCCGGAAATAACTGGCGAGGAGCATCAAAATGAATGCTTATATGGTATGAGATCAATGAACAGATCATGTGACTATCAACCGAAGGCATTATTGATAGGAACAGTTGTGGCTAGCCTTCAACCAGGTTGGGGAAAATGCCTTGATCGAGGTAGTATACCTCAATCCGATTGGGGTGTAGGGCTATGTCAACTTCAGTTTTTCTACATTTATGGAAAATGTGGACATCCAAACATATTCCGGACTGCATGGATCTTTCAACAGCATCTATGACTTCATTGTTCCATGATTTTCACAGCAACTTATTGCTTCGTTTTATGCGACTACTCATTCAAATTAGCCACTTCAAGATTTCAAAACTGAAACATGGCTTCAAATGACATATTCGGTGAATTTATTCTGTTAATGAAAATGGCATGTGATGGCATACTTCCATGTCAAGGTCATGTGCAAATTGCAGGATTGAGACGCAATGCCATGTTAATAAATCCAGTTTAATTGACAGGATACATGTCATTTCATACCCAAACCGATTCAGCCCTAACCGTTTCATACCCTAGCGTTTTCATACCCAGTCCGTTTCGTACCCTAAATTTTTCGTACCATATCTTAAATCAGTAATCTCATAGCATTGTCTACATTGATATTAGCAGACAACAGAGTGTCTTCCTGAAATTATGCGAAACTTGTAGAAGAATAATTAAGAAATATTAGATAATAAAGTATCGGTACACATAATAACTATGAAGACTACTGTATCGGTCGATTGATTGAATTTATTGATTAAAATTGTAGTTTAGGGCCCATCAATTCAATGTTTTATTTTAATTTCACAGTACATTTCTTAGTTCATTTAAGATCTTTACAGGCCCTATAAAATATATCAATAAATAATCATCGGTCAAGTAGGAGGACAATGGTTTTATCGACGACTCAACTTTGCATAGCAGCACCACAGTGCCCTCTGTAGGCGGAAAAGGACAAAAGAAAATTATGCTTCACTCCCCTTCTCTTTCTCTTCTTATTGGAAAGATTCAGAATATTTGTTTCATATGTTAAAATTTCCAAATAATCAATTTTAAAACAATAAGATATTTTTTACCGATTGAGTGTTAAAACTTTAAGAAAAATACATGTACTCACCAGCTCATAAAAAATGTTTGTGTGATCAGACCATTAACGAAGTACCATAATACTTTCCCCTTAATCCTGTTAATCGCCTACCCGTTCATTACAATAGGAGGTGATTTACCCGCTGCTAATTCAGGATACTCAGCGATAATCAGTGGGCTTAATGTCAAGTGAACCCTTCCCACTAATCATTACACTTTCTAGAGTTTTACTCGTGTGCACCAGGCCTTGCGTTTTGAAGGGGCTGATCAGCCCAGGCTTTGTGAGTACTTTTCACAGGGCCTATTCACCAGCACGGTAATTAGTTACTGTGCATATGCTTCTAAATTGAAATCAACCCCGTTATGAACAGATCAGCCCAGTGATCAGCCTGAACTATCCATATTTAACAACACTCAGCCAAAATGTCATCGACGCATTTAGAACTAAAATGAAATAGAAAAGATAATGTTCTCTACGGTGGTATCTGTAAATCTGTCTGTTTGCGAAATTTTATCCTTTAAAAAAATAAATCTGTAAAGTTTATACGTTTATTTGTGAGATCGGCATTCTAATAAAAAGATTATTTTTTTTATCTGATTGATCTGATCATTGTCAAGAACTTCTAATCAGCCTACAAATGTCCGTGAACACCAAAGTGAACGGTGTTCATTCCCTGAGCGGACGAACCGAAGTCGTCTAATCACCATACGACTCTCTCGTAGTATCAGTCCTATAAACAAAGTATTTCTAGTTTGAAATTCACCCCAAAAAGTTTATTTTTTTAATTTATTTATTCAGTTACCTTGTTCACAATGTTTAATACTAATAATACACTTGCATCTGAATACGTTTTATTGCATATGATACATAAAGGTTTGGGTACGAAAAGGTTAGGGTACGAAATGGACTGGGTATGAAGTGGTTGGGTACGAAGTGGATTGGGTACGAAATGACCAGTACCCAATTGACAGACACATAATCTAATCTGCTAGCATGTGCGCAAAAAACTGACCTCTCAGTCTGCTCTGGGTATTCTGACAGTGCCAATTGTGTGCATGCTAGGAGATTGTGCATTGTATCGGACAATTTAATCTAATTTATTCATCAGTCAATGCATCTACATTCATGCAACTTGGATATGACTCTGAGATGGAAGTATGCCATCTCGTGCCATTTTCATTTACAGAATAAATTTCACCGAATATGTCATTTGAAGCCATCTTTCAACAACATCAAATTTACATGCAACAACAAAATCATCAAATACAACTGGTGTTTTCTGGATATGCCCCTCCTTGAGCAGCAGATTAAATGTCATTTAGGAGTTTTGCAGTAACTTTTGGTATTTTAAGTGGTTTTAACAGCATTTTGTGATCTACAAACCTATATATTAGTTCATATTGGCTTATATTTTGGGCTAGTTAAGTAATATATTTTATTTCTTCTCTGAAATATCTACTATGCATCCCAAGTGAACCTTGCTGCCTGCAAACAAACTTTCACGCATGTCATTTGTTGCCGCCTTCACTGATCAATTAGGTCAAAGAGATGTTGCTAAGTTTAACATAGCTGCATACCTAACACTATGGAACTTGATAAAAAGTATAACATGGCTGCATACCTAATGTTATGGAACTTGATAAACATGCTGATGAAAAGTGCCCAATAAATGAAAATACATGTATGCCATGAAATTCCATTTTCGCACACCCAGACACAAGCTCATTTTGAGACATAGCTTTTCTAATTGCGTTCAATGTTAATATGAGCAAACACTCGCCTGTCCTCCAAATCAAATAACATTACCCATATCGCAAAACGTGTTCAGGTGACCATTTTCCCTAACTTCAAAAAGACTAAGTTATTTGAAGCCATTGAAACTACCCCATTAGAAAATGCCCGTGAAACTTACATCCGAACCCCCACACAGGATAACACTTGCGAAATATTTGTAGCCACAACAGAAATTACAAAACACTTACATGTTATTATGTATGTTTTCTGCCAAAATTCATATTTCACCCAGCACCACATGTTCGCGCAAACAGGAGCGAGAGCCTCCTTTCATCTGCAGTGAATTGTGGGTACGGTATGCAGGGTTTTTTTCAGACGAAAATCCTTTATCGAACTCAATTTCAAAACTTGAAAAACTCAATTTTTTTTGCGCGCCTTTGGCGCGCTAAAAGTACAATAAAACTCAATTTTTCAACTTTTTAGTCGTGTAGTAGATATAAAACTCAATTTTTTATTATTTTAGTAGTACACTCCAAACAATATTTTATTTGATCGCTTTTTCATCGCAGAGAAAAATACAAATGTTAAAAATGGCATAATAATAAACATGAATGTCCATTTTGTTATGCATGTACTTCAGAGTGAGGTATGGAGGTTCACACAAATAAACTACTGAAGTGTAATTGCTAAAGTAAATCCCATGCAACACATGCGGATATATGGAATGGACTGATAAATTACATGAACCAAAACTGGCTGAACGGATTGATCATTGAGTCCAAGATCAATAAATATATGAATATCCATGATATGTTAACATTTCTGTATTTATCATACCAGCCATAATTTCCATTGCGACTGCGTTGACAAAGCTACTGTGATCTCAAACTGATGATCTATCATATGCAGTCATTTTACAGACATGTGATGGGGTTCGGGTTAGGGTTTTACCGATCAACTGTAATTTACAATTTCTGCCCAGATGCTGACCAGAAGCTAGCATCACAGTACTTAAACAACATAAATGTAGCTGCATAACAACTGTTTATTCCAGTACAATCCGACATAATAAGTCAAGTGGTACACAGGCATGACAGACATGATCAGCATACACAGAAGCCTAAAATGATCTTTATTTGGGGATAAAAATTGACATAGAGTGCAAGGTGGTTTCCCTCTACGCAACTGCTATCCATACAATTCCTTCTGCGTTCATTCGTATATTTAATTGATTGTAATTCTTCGGGACCGTAACTCGTCGGTGTGTACCTTCCTTTCGTCGAACTGTCAAACGATTGTCACGTTGCCTTGGTAGGGTCAAGGTTGTTTATTAGCCAATCACGGCGCTACAGAGGGCGCTGGTCGGGAGCCCGCGAAAGAGTGCGCTTCACACTAATCCTGGTTTCCGAATGCAACAAGGGAGACAACTATTTATTGATGCAGTATCTCTGTCGAAGGAAAATGGCTGCCAATCGCTGTCAAAAGATGTTAAATAAAAATGGAAAGGTAACGATCGAATCTTTTACCCCAAAATTGTTGATGTCTTTCGTTATGATTCCAACAACGATCCTGGTTTACGTAAGGTATTCAGACATGATGTCTTTATATCGCCCTGTCTCTGCAATTGACCGCAGCGTCGGCCAAAAAAAATTCTTGCCGGCAGACGCAAATTATATATTTCTTCCGACTATTTTTTCACAGAAACTCAAATTTTTTTTCACAGAAACTCAATTTTTTAGCGCGCGCTGAGGCGCGCAAACTATCAACCCCAGAAAATACTCAATTTCCGAGAAAAAAACTCAATTTAAAAAATTCCAAAAACTCAATTTGTAATCGTTTTTCATCGGGGTTACCCCGATGAAAAACTGACTGAAAAAACCCCTGGGTATGCCATAGAATGTTATCACATATCATATCAATGTTATCGTTGCATTCGCTTTGATCACCTACATGGGAGCTAATCCAGACTGGCACCAGACAGGATTAGCTCCCCTGGTCATTGATCAATGACATCTCCGAAAAGCAGTGATACAATGTATGATGAAAAAAATATATATAGAAATTGGACGGAATATCCAGTATAGAAATCGGATAGAATACCCAGAATGCAATGCAGATATAAGATGGCTCTCCTGTTTGCACGAACATGTGGTGATGGGCGGAATATGATTTTGATGCAAAACATATAAGGTAATTCCCCTAATAAATTGATCACTGGAAGTGATATTTGAGGTGGTAAGACAGAGAGGTGATCGATTTATTGCAAATGATTGAATAGTGGCAATTTCCGAAAGTCGAGTACCTCTTGTTAGTAGAGAATGAATCAGCATGGGTCCAGTTTTCAACGCCCTATGTCTGAACTTTTGAGACTGTGTCAGCATATAATTGAATTGTCTGAACTTCTATTCAAGTGGTCAAGGTTTGATTAAATATAATTCAGCTAATTGGAGTGAATACTCAAGCAGATTGAGCTGAATTATCCCGTTATCCCTCGGACAACTCTGGCCATGAACGTTCGACTTTTATATATAAACAAACAACAGAGTTGTTTCCCTTACAGGAAGTACAACTGTAGAAAAATGGCAACCACATGTGACGGTCTTGAACATTCTTTTCTAGATTATAAGTTCGAGACTCCAAATAAATGAAAATAAATCGCAACGCCCGCCCCTGAGGCTGTTAGCCAGAGGATTGTCAGAGTGTCTTTGGCACTCTGTTTTGAAATTTTGGACCCTGACTTTAGCAGATTTAACACGAAAGAGATGGGAAGTAGACAGCCTGTTGTCAGGAAACCATCTAAAAATTAGGAATTTCGACACCCTGATTTCCATTCCTGGATAACACTATGCCACCCCTAATTTTGCCTCTGCCCTGAAGATTCATTCTATTTATTATTTTCTTTAACTGCAGGATCTCAGGCACAACTTGTTTTAGCACTGTGTGCTGACAAGCATGAGAAGTCCAACTTCACTTGCTTTGCAATAGATTAGAGACTCAATTGATGCTGTTGAGATGGTTGCTTGAAATTGAGAACAATGATCATGTGATTATTTATTCTGCAAACAGAATTAAAAGTTCATCCCTCCGCTTGTTTCAATGCATATTCTTTGTAGAATATCTTGTCAACTAAAGATAAAAAACCAAACACAAAATCTGCCCGCCCGGTCGATGGTAAACGAACCATTAAGTTTAATGAGCCTTACCCAGGAACCTTTTTTTGCATGCCAAAGCTATCGAACCTCCTGAAACAAATATGTAAGTGAGGGGAGATACGAGAGTAGACTGGTCTCAATCTCTCTCATTGATGCCGGTGGGTACTTTGGTATGTAACTGATTCATCCAGTAAACCTCTCTGGAGTGTCGGAGAGGATCACTTATGGGTCGATCATCGGGGTCGGAGCGGACGACCTCAATGATTTCAAAACTATATATATATGCCATTCAAACATCAGTGATCTGCCATATCATTCTCTACCCATGATTTCTATATAATATAATAAGAAATTATAATAATATAATTAACGAGAGACTTGCCCAAAAGCAACAGGAGATAAAACCGGAAATGCTTGTTCGGTCAGTTGGTCAAACAGGAAGCGGATGGTTGATATTGTGCGAGTACCTCATCAAATTTAAATTCAGACATTTTGTAAATTGTGAGACGAGCAGATGTGTAACTTGAAGTACATGATCCCAACTATAAAACCTGCTTGAAAACATTCTGAAGGTCAAACCGGTACAAGATCGTCATGGTTACCAGGGCATATTAGCACAGGAGCCGTAAATAACATGCAATAATATTTCTAATAAGTTCTACTCTGCCACTCTAGCATGTCTGGCATAAGTAAAGGAATGCCTGAAGTTTGCATACAACCCTTGCCTTCCTACATGGATGACATATTTGTGGTTTATAGTGAAGGTATCATTTTCATTTATCTGTTTTCTATTTAGTCGGAAAATTAAATAGGGTGGAAATATTTCAAACTAGGGCTTTAGGAATGGACATCGTGACTTTACGGACATGTGAAAGAAATTTGTTGACATGATATGACAGCACTGCAGTGGAATAAACTCCTGTTATTTACAGTTATCACTGTTGAAATGTCAAGCACTCAAGTATTGAAAGCCTGCTTTTGGAGGGGAGGGGGTTATGAAAAAAATTAGCAGGCAAAATTAAATTTATTTTTATTTCTGCATAGAAATATTTAGACATGCACTTTGCCCTGTGACTACTACATTGTACGTTGTAAACACATATTGTACAATTCAAGTTTTGCAATTGCGGAGTGGTTCTGTTTTCAAACGCATCATGTACATGTTTGCACATTGTGACATCAACTGTCTGTCACCGTGATCCCCTTATTTGACTTATGTCAAATTTGTCATGAACACAGACACAAAAATCCTCAAGTTGACCCAAATGTAGATTATATTCAAAGCCGGATATTGGACCTAAAGTATTCTTCTTTATCACCAAAAAAAAACAACTACATGGGCGTTATTCTATGGGGAGAAGATGTCCGTTCTCATCAAAAATGGTAAGTAAGTCAATAGCTTTAGGGTAATTTGTAATGCTGAGGCATAAACTGGAGTCTGGTTATGAAATGATCTTGTAAGTTTTGTAATGTCAAGGGAGTCACTTGGATGAGAATGTGTATACTTTTTGTAGTAGAATGAATAACGCTTATATCTGACTGTACAACACATACCCTGTACTGTTTGTTAGAAAATTTCATCTGGCCACATTTCACGAGCAAATCGTCAGCGTTTTCACCAACGTTTGTGTGACTGAAGTTTTGCATTTTTATTCCAAAATCTTAAGATATTTTGTTCCAAATCCTTGAAACCACAAATCTGCCTTTTGCACGTTATTGATGGAACTCCTGGATTAAAAGATAGGGCAAAGTGAAATTATACAAACCAGTCGCTGCTCAATTGAAGTTACGAATCACTGCACAGGCTGAGTACACATCTACTTTGTTCTCTCAATATTGTGTAAAAGGTGGATTCTTTGCTTTTTGGCAGATTTTGGTATAATTTATGAAAAAAATATGCACATGAATTAAGAAAAATGATGAACAAACCTTCACTGATGTGAGATGAATTCATGTTGAGAGATTAGCGAAAGCATCCCCAAAGCTTTAGATTACACCCCAGATAAAACGTTGAACGGTATGCCTAAATTAGGATGCACACAAATTATGGCTAAAAAAAACTTCTTTTTTTAAAAAATATTTTTCTTGCATTGAGAATCATTGTTCAGTTATGTTCATTCCTCATCAATTAAACCTCGTATTTTTCTCAAAGCCTACCTATTTTGCCAAAATTCAGGGACTTGGAATAGTTTCACTAATTTGGGTGCATTTCCCAGCCTGAAACATTTTGCCATACTGAATAGAGGGTGTGCCAATATTAGCTTAATCTAATGCCCAACATCCCCCGGCTTGGAGATATTGAACTGACAATTAAGAGTGTCGGTTTAGCAGTACAGAAACTCTCAAGCCTGATTCACATACGTACACTAATAATGATATTTTTCATTTGACAGAGAGTACACTGGAGTTACACAGTCTGGTAGAAGATAAAGAGACGGCCGCCAAGGCTGTAGCCCTCGTCATCAACAGCACACGGAAAGGCATTGTACCACTGTGTGCAGACATCGCCTCTTTGTTACGGGCCAAGAGAAGGTACTTGTGAAGTCGATTGCTTTTCTTTTATTATTTTGTTCATCTTGACAAGTCTGGGTAAATGTAGATCCTCTTTTATACTTGAACCTATATGGTGATTCCTGTTCTCAGGCCATGGCCTCTGTTATACAATTTCGCATATTTCATACGCCATGGTTGTTTGGAATTAGGATGTTGACATAGATGTTGTTCGTTTCAGGCTGACATCAAAGGTACTATGTGTAGGGCGGTGTGGGGGAAAGGGTTGTACGGCATACTCTGTATGACCAGTGCCCATTGTAATACGATGGAGTGCCCGATCAAACCAACCAACCAACCAACCACTTTGGCCAACTATGAAGTTTGAACCAATAAAAACTGAAAACCATAGATCTGTGGATTTGTGTGGTGAACTGCCCGAACTTGCTTACTGATTGGTTAAAGTTTATAAAAAAAAAACAGCTTGATCTATTTATTACCTATGGGAATTCTTCTAATAATTCAATCACCCTTCACCCTGTCAGGGTTCTCCATTTCTTTGGGAACACCTGTACAATCATATCCAAACAGGTGTATGTGGTTGTTAACTGCCGAGCGCAGCGAGGCGTTTAAAAATTAGGCCGGGGGCCTGGGGGCCGGGCATTTTGGGATGAAAATTCTAAGTTCCTAGCACAGGGTATTTTTATATAGCATTCAGCAATTAAGCTATCCCATCCCAGTCACCCCCCATTTAGCCCATCAAGCCAGATTCCTATCAAGCTTACATAACAATATCAAACAGGTGGATTAAGAAAAATCAACACTAAGTAAGAACTCGGTAGATTTTGAAGTGGAAGCTAAACAAATAGGCTTATGCTGTGTGAAGAAATTTGACCTGGCCTAAACTGTTCTGAAATCTGAACTGAACATCATGCCAAATCTACATAAAATCTTTTTTTGGGGGGGGGTTATCTTCATGCTCAAAATTGTATCAGGATAATTGCAAAAATAGGTTCATTTAAAGTTTATTTCCGTGTTGACAATTAATTGTCACTTAATATGCCGCCATTGGCTTTAACGGGTGAATTTGACGACCCCGTTGTCGTTTGACGTTGTTGCTGTAACTGGCACTGCATCAAATTGTTCGACATAGTCACATTTTGAGTCGCTGTCATTAATATTCGGCAGCACTGTACTGACCATGCTGACAGCATCGCCATCCCCGTCAAAAGATCATCTTTTATTTCGTTTGAAGGCTTCGCTCAAACTCAGTTGTCGACGTTTCATTTAGAAAATTCCCCCTCAACCCCGTACAGTCATCCTGTTGACGACTGAAACCGGAAGCCGCGTCCCAATGTACGACACTTCTGATTGGCTCATCTATTGTATTCAACCAATCAACAGGATTATAACATTGCAAAACCGGAAACAGGCCATGTTATGCAGTGTATAGATTCCGTTACCGTAAGGTTAGAAGAAGTTTGACTTTTTCCTTTTCCTTTTATGATCTTTTTTTCTCATAATTCTACCCCAAGCATGATGAAAATTAAACGCACAAAGGTGGATTACATTACATATTGCTTGCATTACAACCAAATTGAACTATAAGCTTTATTTTTTTTCCCCGAGATATGTCAAAACACCCGGCGGCACTACCTCCGACAGGTGTACGTATACCGCCGGCCGCCGGCTCTTATGGAGAACCCTGCCCTGTTAGAATTCAACCTCCCCCCCAGTTTTAGGGACAAAATTCAATCGGTTTCTAGTAACTTTGATCATCCTCTAAAATCATTAAAATAACTGAGAAATAATGGATTATTTGTGTGATTTAGGAACATTTCGTCTACTTCCTGTTCTAATAGATTTGATGGGAAATTCCACAATTATTAGAGGAATTAGTGTATATGAAAAGTAAATTTACAGCTAAAATGTTAAAAAAATAATATTTTTGAAAAGTGGTTTATTTTGAGACAACCCGAAGATCCCTGGACAACCGCTTGAAAAATTTTATTTTGAGTCCTGCTCTCCATCACTCAACTGATTTTCCCCTTGGAGAGTTATTATTCAACCCGTGAAAAGGTATTGGAGAGTAATGCTGTCAAGAGATCTAGAGAATCACTCTCAAAATACAAAATCTATGAAAGGGATCAACAGCTCTCACAAATTATACAAACACCAGAGACTGCCTGTCAGTTTAAAAAGGAGAAAAATTACGTGTCTCAGGTAAATAGGTAAGAACAATTTCTACCTGTCTCCTCTCATCAGTTACCTGAATGCACTAATGATAGAAAAAATAATAATGTTACTTTTGTGTATTGTAATTTTACATAAATCTGAAGAAAACAAAAATCTTTGAGTAAATGGAGGCCCGATTAGTTTAATTTGTGTCCAATTAATAATGCATTAATTAATCTCTTTGCAGTTTCCTGCATTCAGTTTGAAAATTTATGAGCAGAAATGAAGTACATGTACCCGTTAAAACATTTTTGTTACCTGTCATTTATTATAGCGAATGCTTTGTCCGTCCGAATTTCTTGTCCGCGCAATATCTCGGTGAATATTTGATGGACAGGATTGGAACTTGCATGAAATGTGGCCAGTGCCTGGTAGTTGTGCAGCGTAGAGTTTTTTTTCTGAGTTTCGTTTATATTTTCAAGAGTTATGGCCCTTTGTTCCTGAAATCTCGGTGAATTGAGACTTGTCCCACTGGATGTTTGTTGATATTGTATGGACAATTATGAAATTTGCATGATATGTGGTCAGTACCCTGTAGTTGTGCAGCGTGAAGTTTATCCGCGTCACATTTTCGGATTTGGCGAAAGCCCTGGCGACCATCTTGCATCAAAACAGTGTATTATCACTTGTTGGTCGATTGACTTGATACTTGGAATATGTATTATTCGAGGCATGGCGAAAAAAGTGGCTGAAACAGAATTTTTATAATTATCCAAATTAGGCTTCCACCGACCAATACAGAACAATGGCGGGGCATTGTCGGACTAAAGCGGAATGGGGAGCATACAATTAAGCAATCTCTGATTGCTTCTTTCCTGCGTTTTTTCTACTCACCTCATGCAAAAAATACCTGTTAGAGACAGATGAACAGGTGTTAATTTCAACCCCTGTGTTATAATATGGGCATGATGTGTTTATACATATGCTTATACACATGTACATGTCTGCACCTTTTATTCAATCTCGGATGAAAAGAATTCCTAATTAACGACATGTACATGTACTAATATATCGAGAATACAGGTAACATGGAGATAAAGGGATTGATATTTGTAGGTCACAGTAAAGTGTTCATCGATTGAGAGGATCACTAGCCCACCATTCATAATGATGGCGTGTATTTGTACGAGTACATTATACCACGATTATTCTCATCACGTCGTGTCAATATGGGCCTTACATTAAAGGGGCACAATTGTCGAGATGTCGACCCTCTGTGAGCTTATCAATGAATCCCCACACTTGACCTACTAATGGAATTTTGTGTGAAGTCTTTTAAATCGCTGTCAGCAACAAGCAGTTGAAAAAAGATGTTAGATATTATTCTGTCTTGTTATATGCTGGCAAAACATGTCTGGTACCTTGAGTCTGGGATACGACTTGAAAAGAATTAGTAGCCCCATTGTACTGCATGATGGCCAATGCTATAAAATCTTGCGCTCGTTATTGTTCAATGCTGACAACTTATTCACCTATCACTCAGTCAATTTGTATCATAAAGTAACAAATTTGGTTTTTATTGCATCAATAAAAGAGTCAGGAAGTTGAATATAATTACATGAATTAAGATGTGACACATTATATGTAAGTTTTGAAGTTTTTAGATGAACAGTGATAACCAAGAAATCTATGTGAATTGTAGATTTTGTCTTTGATTATAGACAAACCCTTACTTCGGCACCAAAAAACCCTTTTGGAAAAATCGTCAAATTTACCCAAAATTTTCTCCATTATATTCCTCCACATCTACCTAGTATAATCCGTGGCGTGTCCGATTCCTCCTCCTACTCCGACTCCTCCTCCACCTACTCCGCTTTACTCACTGCACAGTGGGTCGCATAGGTGTGGCGCGGGATAGGGTGGTACCTGAGATTCCATGGGCCAGGCTTACACCCTACAGTAGAATGGGTCGACTGCGCATGCGCGACGAGTAGTGCGCGATGAGTAGTATAGAAAGGGCACGCGATCTCCCTATCCCTAGATACATGTAGGTGTGGCACGGGATAGGGTGGGGCGAGAGACCTGGTGTTTTCGCTGCCTGAGATTCCATGGGCCAGGCTTGCACCCTACAGTAGAATGGGTCGACTGCGCATGCGCGATGAGTAGTATAGAAAGGGCACGCGATCTCCCTATCCCTAAAAACTAAACCATGGGGGTCAATGAACCCATGGGGGTGAATGAGCCATGGGGGTGAATGAGCACTCGTATTGATAATAACACAATCTGATTAAAACCAGACCTAAAAATAACGCTCCCCATCTGACATGTCGCTGATATTAGATCTGAGTTTAATACACTGGGTTTACCTGTTCAGAGACCTAACTATCGACAGATCTAGGTCATGTGCATACATGTACCATACCTCATGTTGCGAAGTGGGGGCGACAGGCCTATGATAAGGAAAGTAAAACTCATCTTCTCAGATATTTTAGCTTGTTTCGTTAGATCAATATATTATTCTCTAGAATTGATGATGATGTTTGATTAACATAAATAGAATTTAGATATATCTGTCAATTAAAAGAGACATTTGATAATGAATGTAACGAGGCATAAATCACGAGGCCAACCTGCCTCCCCTGCCGCAGCTGTGATCTGAGCTTGCTGTTAAGGCCCATCTCATGATGTGGATTGGGGGCGACAGGCCTACGATATGGAAAGTAAAACTCATCTCATATTTTTTAGCTCGTTTCATCAGATGAATATGTTATTCTCTCTGAACGAGAAGGATGTTCGATTAACATGAATAAATTTTAGATATATCGATCAGTTAGAAGAGACTATGTTCTGTGCATAAAATCACGAGGTCAACCTATCTCCCCCGAATCAGCTGTGGTCTGAGCTTGACATTTCATAATGCTCCTCAAGGTGGAGGAGAAGCTATGGTCAGCACTCAGAACAGGGAAATGGGAGTGATGGCCCCAGATCTAAATCAGCGACAAGTCAGAGGGGGAGCAGTTTATTAAGATGTGGTTTTAATCAGATTGCAACACAATTGAGTTGTTTTGACACTAAACGAGATCTTTTCTCAGCATTTGCTTGAACCAATTTGAAAAATAATTAAGAATAACATCCACAGCTCAATACACCTGACCCCTCCCCCCCCCCAACCACCAGATCACTACTCTAAGATTCATAACAAAATATCTCCCAACTGTATTTATTATTTATTTTGGAGTGAGGAAGAAGAAGTGTGGAGGAGTGGGTGGGGGGGAGGGGGGGGGAAGGTTACAACTGGTTTTCTGATCTAACTTTGCAGCCCTGTGAGGCTTTGCTGGGATTTAACTTGGGTGTCATTGTGCACATCAAATTGTTTGTAAACTTTGCAAGAGCTGTTGATCACTCTCCTAGATGCGTTTTCATTCACCAGGTGAGTGATCAATAACTCTCCTGGGGCAAAAGTTAGGTGAGTGATGGAGAGGGAGAGTGGTCACTCTCTTAAAAAAAAAACAAGAGACTATCACGACTATTGACCTGGGGTGGCGCTGTGCACACCCCAGGTCATGGAAAGAATTAAGAGACAGCTCTTCAGGCAGCTTGTTGTAAGAGGCGACTAACTATAGGGTACCCATCGGGTTTCCGGGTGTAAAAAGGAATAGGACCCCACCCGTAGGCTCCAGAGTGTGTGAAGAAATAGGATGCGAACCATGTTGTGATATGACTGAAATATTTTCCTGCGATATGTTCTGCGACATGTTAAATCATAAATCCAGCAATCTCCCCCAAACAATACACACACCTCAAAAATCAGTTTGGGTTGGTATTTGAATACAGCCATTCAAACAGGATTTATTATGCGCTCACTATGTACATGATGCCAGCAGATATATTCCACAGCTAAAGGGGCAGGTAGTGATCATGGCAGTGTTAGGCAGGTTGTGCAGGGCTCAGACAGTCAGACCTCCCTGGGGTTATATAGTTATCTAGAACTGTCAGTAAAACATGAGAAGATGATCTCTGGCTATGAGGGATTCTTCAGATTCTTGGTTGTACCCTGTACACTAGTCTCCTGGAATGTATGATATCTGTATGTGCTAACACATAACATTTATATGTACAGGACCTGTAGTTGTCCAATATACAATGTTAATTGCAGCAGATACAGTAAATTTTCTAATTATTCTATCACAGGTACATTCTCGTAGACATTTGAGCATGTTTTTATGTAAATATATTGTTTCGTCTGTTAGGATAAAATATCACAATAATTACTATTGCTGTAATTCCCCTAATCATTCGATCACCCGAAGGCAACAAAAATGTCTTACATCTGGAATATTCTTGATGGTACCAGCTACAAAGTGTCACATTTAGACTATATGGTTTATATGGGTTTTCTTCAATTTGAATGAAGAATGGGAATGTTACTTTTTCTCTGTGTTTGAATAACAGAGCTGAAAAGTGAACTTTCTGTGATTTAATTATTAAGGGAATTACCGTAGTAAAATGAAAATATCCTTCCGCCATTTGACCAAATCACATCCTTTTTACCTCACAAACTTTTACCATTTCCGCCTGGCAGTTAACCAGATCATAAGTACATGTAGATACATGTATTACACTTACGAAATTTAAAAGGGCTGACACAAACCAACTAGTGTATCGGCAAGAATTTGGTCTAATGAAAGAAAAATACAGGACACATCAAGCCTTTTATACATGTTGGTTCCGAAGATTTCGACAGAGTGGCTTTTTACTACTTTTTTCTGTTCCAAAACCAATACCTATTGTTTCCCAGACAGAAGTAATATTTTTACTGCTGAAGCCAAAGCGCTTTTGATTGCATTGGAAGATATTGGGTCCAGCACAATTAAAAAGTATGTCATATCCTCAGACTCTCTGTCATGCCATCAAGAGACTAGGATATGTTCTGCAAAGTGAATGTTACAGATCCATATGGTCGGTTTGAGTGTTATATTTCTGCCATCTCATCACTGCCATAATTGACACTGAAAAATATAAAGAAAACTTTGAGTGACATTATAGTATCCATCAAGCCACCGATTCCATGGGCGTTGCCATGATTTCCTGAGAGGGGGGTTGTCTCCTATGCGTTACTTATTAGAGAACCCAGTACTGTGATGTCAAACTTAGAAAAATACCATATGGTTGGGCACCGAGAGGGGAAAGTTCACACTCAATGGACTCTCTCTACAGATGGCCTTGAATTCTCGGCTGGAGAATCACATGAGTCTACTGTTCTCATTCTAATCTCCGTTGTTGTTGTTTGTTTGTTTTCTCTCCAGTTTGGAGAAGAAGCTGCTGTTGGTACGGCATGAGAACGAGATGTTACGATCGTCCATCTCCGGGAGTGTGCGCACCAGTCATTCCACCAGTCCGGTTCCCGCCTCCCTCAACTCCTACGATAAGGCCAACTATCACGACGGCCACCATCAGAATGGGGTAAGATCTGCTCATGGGTTAGTATTGGAAATTACCCCATAAATTATAATCTCCACATTGTCAATACCTTGCTTCCCCTCGGACTTCAGCCTAGAGCATTGTCACTGCCATGTTCGTCTGTCTGTCCATTCATCATGTTCATTCATTGACCGCACAACATCACATACATTGCGTCTACACTGAGATCGAATCCATGGTATTTCGACATGCGACATTTCGGTAAGTGACATTTCGACACAAAGTGGAGGGTACGACATTTGGGCACCTGGTTTTTATAATGCCATATTATACATGTACTTACATGTATAATAAAGATTTTTAGATTCTTTTTTTTAACAGATATGTTCAATATATGAACAGACCATTTTAAGGATACCAAGTTGTAGGTAATTTGACTGTGCAATATTTTGTCAACTTTTTCACATAATTAATGCAGTTAATTTAGATAGACTTGCCTTTCCAACCTTTTCCTTTTTCCTCGAACTGAATAGGCATTTCAATTGAAAAAGTGGAGGAATGAAATTCAAGGGAAGTAATCCTAATTATCAAAATGTTCTCAAAGTCATTATGGTATTATACCCGTTGATAAAACGTTAAACGTTGTGCCCAAATTAGGATGTGCCCAAATTAGAGAGCAAATGAAAATAAAAAATATTTTATATATTTTACTTGCATTGAGATTCACTGTTTAATTATGTTCATTAAGATTCCACATCAATTAAGCCTCCTATTTGAGTCAAAGCCTACCTGTTTTGCCAGAATTCGGGGACTTCGAATATTTTCACTAATTTGAACACATTTCCCTGCCTAAAAATTTTGCCGCACCAAATAAAGGGTGTCCCCAAATTAGCGTAATCTAAACCTCTGCGGGTGTCCATATTGGGTTCATCTTCCCTGTAAAGAGTCACAAACCAAAGAAGAAAACAGTTCCTAGGTACAACAATGAGAGACCTGAACAACAGATCCTACATGGCAGACCAACGTCAAACTCGCACCATCAGGGGTTCATCATCTTCACTCTTCAAGTTAAAAGCTACACTGACGTTCTGTCATTTACCTTGACCTGATGAATAGGGTAAATTGTTCAAACTGGTAAATGCACGTGATGTCATATAGCCAATCAAGCTAGGAACTTGCCAACACCGTGCAGCGAGGATTTTCTTTGATTTCTGCCGGTGTGATTTCCAAATATGGCAAGTGGTGGTTGTATTGATGTTAATTTCTTTCGAATAGCCTATCAGATTTGAATTTTGAATAGGTCATACACAGAAAATGTGTTATGTTCAGCCACGGCAACACGTGTGGTGCTCGACTTGGATATGCGAAGATGGGGTTCATAGACGTCAGAATTTTTTTCCAATCAATGTACTTTTTTCTAAAATTTTACTCCCTGAACCTGTAGTATTCTAATACTTTAACTTTAGCATTTTGCCAAACTTGAGTTTTCATAAGTTTACTGTAATTCTTGGCTTCTCTATTGAGTTTTTGACTGAATTTTACAGCTTATTATCGTCTGTAAAGTGTGATTACTATGAACCCAGGACACTGTATCAGGCCCTGGTCATTCAAATAGGATGGGTAGAATTTAACGAGGCATATTTTTCGCTTTATTAGGACCGTCCATCTAGGCCATGTTCACAGTGCAGTCAATGCTCCAGCACACTAAGTAACTCCCCAAAACTGGAGAAGAACGACGCCTTCCATATACCCACCACTGATCTACACGTACCTCAGGGATCTCCCTCCAGCGGCAGTGATGTCACTCAGCCGGGAATGACGACGACGACGACGTCGCGGCCCCACGGAGCTCAGAATGGCGTCATCACTGAAGCTGTTGTACATATCACACCGGATGAGAGTAGTGACGCCGAACAGTGTACTCGGATCTCGCGAAGACGAAGGAAAAATATTTTACCCGAGATTATAGCTGAACCAAGTGGAGACGTGCCCAAGATCAAGTAGGCTCTCAATCTGATACACAGACAATTAATTTATTCACAGTCCTCTCACAGCAGAAATATGTAGTAGAACCCACCTAGTCGCATACTCCTCAGATGAAAATTCTCCTTAAGGCCTTCATCATAATACGTGCATTTGTGTTTCTTGCAGTCGACATTTTTTTTTTTTTTTTTTTGGTCGCATTTAGGTTCGCAGTTTTAACCAGCAATTTGCTGTAAGGGAGGTTCTTTTCTCATTCATGTGATGCTACTTTGCTACTTCAGGTCGTCTGCTGCACGATGTATTTGAAGGTATCATCCAACATATATATGGTACTATAGACTACATGTATAGTATCATGCGGGGTGTGTAAATCCCCGTCTCTAAATATAGGGGAGGGAAGAGTGAAAAAAAAAACTACCAACATGTACCTAGCGACTGTCAATTTCCCAAGTCTGTTACAGGAAACAGAAATGTAATTATGAATCGCCTAATTGAACGAGTTGTGAAATGACCAATTCATCATTTTCCCCATACCTAGGTCTGGTTAAAGGGGTACATGTAGTTTGAATAAATGCATGGAATATTCCTGGATTTAGAGTATGCAATTAAGAGGTACATGTTTGTGAATGAAACAACTCACTTTGTTTAGAAAAGTAACCTGCAAATCTGATACAGAATAAGTTATAATAATTCTTGAATACTCCCAGAATATTTCCCAGAGAGGGGCCCTCGGTGGTCGATTGATCAAAGGCGTTTCGCTGGTGATCGCTAGCCTCACACCACAGAACCGGCATGGGTTCGAGCCCATCAGGTGGTGCATGTGCGAAAGTTTGTCAGTTACTTGCCGACGGGCGGTGGTTCCTCTGGGTACTCCGGCTTCCTCCACCATCCAAGCTGACTGCCACCATATGATTGAAACACACTTGAGTGTGACATAAAACCAAGCCCCCCCTCCCTTCGGTTTCCTATAAGCACAAGGTTCATGCACATCCTCTTTGAAACTCCTGGAATTTGAATTTCATCCTGGAAAGTGCTTAATGGTGCTTAAATGGGCATAAAATTAGGTTTGAAGTCCTGGAAAGTCACTTCCTGTGGTTCCAGCGAGCACCAATTGCTCCCATCAACATAATCAATGTTCAGTATGTTAATAATCATGTCGAAAATTGTGTAACTGAGTGTTACATAGACTGGTAAATGAAATTGAAGAAGTGTATGAACTCAGGAAGTGGTACGTGTATTGAATTATTAATAATTTGCCACACTCCTGTCTTGTCAAACATTTATATTGAACTAAACATTTATAAAATAGTGAAAGGAAATCTCACATTTCTGAGGTAGATACCATAAGCTTCTTTTATCATCTGGTTGCATGGCAACAGGGCAACATGCTCTTCAGCAAGCTTTTCTTGATCGAGATTCATTCTTGCTTTCTCTCCGTTGAAGCCCTGCAGTACGGAAAATATCCAGGGAGACCCAGTGCTCATTTTCTCACAAACGAGACCATGACTCGGAGAACCAGAAAGAACGTGAAAAACGACGTACGTATGTTCCATTTTTATTTCATCATAACCACGTGGATATTCCGACATGTCCAATGCTACAAAAGGATTGGCCTCAGTGATGGGTCAAAAATTTCGAACAGTTTCGTATTCCATCCAGTCTCATGGCTTTACTGTTATGAACTTGACAGTAGTTCAGAGATTGCTTCATTGATAGGGTTCTGTGGGAGAAAAGAATAAACCTTGTCACACTATTAAAAGGTGAAATGCAAAGGTTTTTAGGTATTCCTTTGTATATAGGTTGAATAATGATAGTAAACCTATCTACTTCACTTGGTTTAATTTGAATTATCTTGTCAGCTAGAATCTGTTAAAATGTTGGTACCCCAAGCCCAGTTAATTTTAGATTTGCAAACCGTCATCGCTTATCTTTCCTCAATTGTGACATCAAGTCAGACCAGCCACCCAGAGACTGAATGTTAACCAGTGTTGACGTCTGACCAGTTTTTGCAATTATTTTAATACCTGAATTTGTGTATGTATAAAGTCAAAAGAAGTTCCTATAGATATCCATTGACGACTCATTCTCTGGAAACGGACTAAAATGGAGATAAAAAGGTCGTTTTTGCTAAATAAAGTCAATAATGTATTAAACAAAGAAAAAATCTGTCATTTGTGATGATGGACGTACAGATCTGCATCAGATGGTACATGTTGAAAAAAAGTGTATCTAATTTGGATTATAAAATACAAGACATATTGTGCATGTATATTGTCCTTGACCTGGGAAAGATCCTTGTTCCTTTTGATTTCTGCACACAAGCTGACTTTCATCATTATTTTGTTATCACTGGTAATCTGTTCTTCCATAAAATATCCTAAATTATTGGGGCCTTTGTTTTTAGTGGCCAAAGAGAACTCGAACATGGTGGATACCTTGGAAGAGGCCAGGAAAGAAATTGAAATGCTGAAAGCCAAGTTGAAAGACCTGGAGGTAGTGTATGGCAGGTTGGGGTCCTGGATTCGTAACTTAAAAATACTGAAATTGGATTGTCAGTTCCAAACCCCATGTCACATGCATATATAATTTGATAGCATATTTATATATGTCCAAAGCAATCATTCAGGGAAGTGTTAAGGAAAGTTTACAATATTGTGAAAAATATTCTGGAAATAGAAGGAAAGGAAATAGAAAAAAGTCTTTGTCATCTTTTTACATTTATATATATCAAGGGAGATCATTATTATTTAGAAAATGACAAGGGAGACAACTCTGTAATTGGAAGTTGACTTTTTCCCCCTTTTTGTCCACAGAAATTTACAGTAAAAACTTCTCGATGACTTTGTTTTGTGTGAGAACTAACTGAATTTTTTGTTGGATCTCAGGGATGAAATATGCATGTACATGACTAATCTTTAAAACTGTTAACTTGTTTTAGATAAAAGAGCTAGCCAGGAGAGCTGATCAACACTTCCATGTTGAGTCGGAATGCGAAAAAGGGACACCAGATCAAACCACATACAGCAGTGACTGGGAGCAAGGCGTGGCACCCTCGTCGACCCCAAGGCTTAAAACGCACAACAAACACCCACCACCCCCCAGGTCGGTTCATGGCTATTTTCATTGAAATGTAGCCTCAAACTGCAACATAATATTCCTATTCTTGTCAAAATTTGAATATCGTAATCCGTCTAATAATTCTATCTTCATATCAAAATTCAATGACCCCCCCCCCCCCAAATCTGGGATACGAAATTCAATCTGCTGTTTTATTAAATTTGAGCACTCTCTGAAATCATTTAAGTAACGAAACTAATGGATTACGGTAATCCTTCTAATAATTCAATCACAGGAAGTGAAATTTCCCACCATAAAATCTAGGGGTGATCGCATTTATTAGGACAGGAAGTTGACAAAATGGTTCAAAATCATGCATAAAATCCAGTATTCTACTACACCCGATGTGTTTTACCAAATAACATTATTACATATAAGGAAGGAAGCCCAGGTGGCATCTAATTCCAATAGATATCACTTGATGAGCAGTTCGATGTGGATAGTTTGACGTCTTGATTTTCTTCACGTGCCCAGTTGCATTCTACCAGATGAGGGGATAGGCTTATCCATGTACTGCGCTATGACCATTGTGTATGAAGTACCGAGTCCACAGTAATGTTTTGTTGGAATATTCTTGAAATTTATTTGTAATTGGTAATATTGTTTTTTCGTCATTTTACCCCTAGCTGCCTTACTGTGGACTCCTGCGTGTCGATTTCGGGCATGCGACTTTCAGTTGTCATTTGCTTCGATTAATTCATGGACGAACACATTTTTTGTCACATATTTGAAAAATCTCCACAATTCTGCTGTTTTTAGTTTAGTAGAATAGAAAAAATTGCTTGTTTACTGCGGTAAAACAAATAGGATAGATCGCTGTGCAATACGACGAGTCTTCACGATTGATCACTCAGGCCTATGGCCGTTAGTGATCAAACTTATACTCATCATATTGCAGTGTGATCTATCTTAATTGTTTTACCGCAGTAAACAAGCAATTTTTTCTTTAGTTTTTTGTTATTTCAATGATTGTAGAGGGTGATCAAATTATCAGAACCACCGATTGAATTTTGTCCCCAAAATTGGGGATGATGAATTCTGTCCCCAAAATTGGGGATGATGAATTTTGTCCCCAAAATTAGGGATGATGACAAAATTGGGGATGATGAAATTTTGATAGGGGCATTGAATTATTAGTGAGATTACAGTAATAGTATACGCATGATTTTGGATCCTTTTGTAAAGTTCTTGTTCTAATAAATAGGATCGACCGCAGATTTTATGGAGGGAAATTTCATTCCTGTGATTGAATTATTAGAGAGATTACCGTAAGTTTAGTTTGAATATCTCAGCATAGCGGCACGGCTTGAAAGAGCTAAATGCTCTCACTTTGAATATATGCGTTACAAAACACTTGAGAAAGAGCGGTCAATTTGGTGGTGTAATTACGATAAGTGACCACCTCAGATGTCCGATGTTTGTCAACTGCTCATAAAGAAAACAGAACAGGCAAAAAGATGTGACGTTAACGTTAAGAAGAGAACAGCGACATCACTCTAAACAGTTTGCGAAACAGCGCTCGATGCTGAAGGCTATGATGTTTGCAATGTCAATACATATCATGATGTCATATCAAGCACTGTCTTCAGCTGCCTTTTCTTCTTTGTTTTTTGAGCAGTTGACTACCATTGGAATTCCAAAGCAGTCATATAGAAAGATATGACTGTCTTAATAACTTTTCTGTTACCAAGTATTTAATTAATATTAATGCATATACAACTGTACATATATATCTCTATATTCAGTCTACATACTGTTTACAAGAATAAAAGTTTCTTTTCTTTTTATATTCCATTCTAGCCCAGTCAAACCAAAGCCACCTCCAAAACATTTCAAACTGAACTCAACATCCCAGCAACCCACCCCTTCCCAAGATGCACCAGGGACCTATCTCCCGGGGTGCAAGTGCACTTCCTGTGAAAACAGTCACGAGTCTGGTTCGAAAAGTTCTTCGGGCAAGTCGAAAAGTTCTGGGCATTCAAAAGAAATATCAAGAAAATTCAGCGTGAAGTAAGTTTTTCCCACAAGGACTAAGTAAAAGAATTTAGTTTACATTTATTCATTCCGTATTATGCTTGTTTAAGTTGACTCTTGACCACCAGAGGCGCTTGATCTCTCTTACCCAATCATTATGCTGTAATGCTTGGTTCATGTCGGATTTCTCGTACTAACACTGATTGGCTGATAGCTAGACATGTGATACTTCAAACGAAAATTCAAACTGATACGTCTGGATTTGAATCGGCTAAACTTTGTATTGAATAGTTCCTTTCCTTTATGTGTTACATTTAATGATGATATTCTACCAAAGTGGTTTGTATTCGATTAAGCCAACAAAACAATGCCAGTCTTCAACGTCGCCTTCAATTCAAGTGGAAGAGATGACATTTGCATTAATGCAAGACGGTCAGATCCTACAGACATACACAATTGGGGAGCATTGATAAGATATTAATTTATTCAGATGAAAAATCAGACTATTTTGAGAGCTCGTCGAAAATTTGCCTCGTTTCATTCAATGTCTGATATGTGTTCTGTTTGTAGCGGAAAGTTTGACGTTAAAATGGGGGATCATATCGTGCTAAAAGGAGAAAGAACTGGCCGCATCAAATACATCGGACATGTGGATAATGGGGGCGACGCATCGCCAGACGCGGTCTTTGTCGGTCTTACGATGGATAAACCAGGTTAGTAGATAAAATTCCTGTGTTGTAACATGATCGTTGTTGAGCACAGGTATAGACTGATTCGGAAAGGGTTTTATGTCCCTTGTTCCACCAGGGGCGTATAGGTTCAGAGAACTTCCAGTAAGTACCAAAGGCCCTCACAATTAGTTTGAGTAATTAAATATTCTATTTTTCAAGACAAATTATCTTTATAATGTACACGTATACATGATCTATCGGTTCATGTAGAAAATGTAAACAGAAAATTTTTCAAACAGATATTCTGGAATAGTTTGTCAATTTTTTATATTATTCAAATTAATCGCGGGTGCCTTTGGTAAAAGTGAAACCGGGCGACTACTTCCCGGAAGCAGTTTTTCATACCTCTTAACTTTAAAGAGCGGCAGTTATTCAGGGGATATCATACACATTCCGGAAAGGGCTACAGATCCACACTGTAATACAATCATGAATATTCACTTAGTTACAAGTTAATTCTTCAAGATCATTTATAACTATATGAAACCTACTTTGGAATAGAGTCAGAAACTGAATCTTGATTCACCCGGGACCGTCGGTGGCTGAGTGGTCTAAAGCCCTTCGCTGGTGACCGCTAGCTTCATATCGCATAGGTTCGAGCCCAGCAGGTCCATGTGTGGAAGTTTGTCAGTTACTTGCCGACAGGCGTGGTTCTCTCCGGGTAATTCGTCTTCCTCCACCAATCAAACTGTCACCAAATGAGTAAAACAACCTTGAGTGTGACATTAAGCCAAATCCTCCTCCCCTCCCCTTGATTCACCCCTGACTACCTATGTCACGTGAAATCCATAACTGTATAAATTATGTAATATAAGTATTGCTCACTAAAAAAGGTGGAATCTTCTTGGAGCAGAGGTGGTCTTTGAGGCAGCCTACATATGGTAATCTCTCTAATAATTCAATCACAGGAAGTGAAATTTTCTACCATAAAATCTGGGCGTGATCAAATTTATTAGAACAGGAAGTGACAAAGTGGTCCAAAATCATGCATATAATTGTTTCTTCAATATTTCCATGATTTTAGAGGGTGATCAAATTTATTAGAACAGCCGATTGTATTTTGTTCCCAAAATTGCAGTGTGATGGGATTGAATTATTAGAGGGATTACCATAGCTGCACTTGTGGCTATTTTGGGACCAAAAATAATTTTCTTAACTACTGAGCCAAAATTTGATGTTAAAGTGTAAATGCTATAACACCATCTCAAGCCCTTTGGACAAATGACCCTTATGATTTGAGGAGGTTTCAGACAAATTCAATTTTGCATCTACTGCATATCTATCATTATAGGGATGTTAAAAGGAATTTTCATTGGGGAAAAAAACTGTTAACTTTGAAGAAAACAGTTATGAAAGGATTTTTATACGCATTTTCCAAATTTGGAAGCAATATAATTGCCTAAACTTATTATTATAATAATTATTAGAATTTTGAAAATAATGAAAAATTAATTACCAATGTAAAATGTGAAACAGAAATTTAAAAAAAAAAATTTTAGAAATTTAATTATTTTTTTATTTTATTATTTATTAATTAATAAATTAATTATTTTTTTTTTTTTAGATTATTATTTAAAATTTCTTCGTTTTGGTCTAACTGCTTTATCATGTTGGTCACGAAGCAATCTTCAAAACAAAATGCATACAAATTGTACTTTGAACTTTCAGTGGGTCAGCATGATGGGTTCTTCTGTGGTAGGAGGTACTTTTTGTGTCATCGTGATCACGGCCTGATGGTGCAGCTTACCGAGATTGTTGGAGTGGTTCAAAAGGTAAAGTTTATAATAATTATCGCTAATAATTGATAATGACTTGAAGTCTTTCTTTAACTGAATCTCTGTGAACAACTCTTTTTTGTACGCCCACCCAAAAGGCGGGGTATTATGTGATGGTGATTTTCATTCATCTCTCTGTGTCCGGTCTATAGCTGTGACAGTTTTTACCCCTCGGCCATTTTGGCCTCGGGGTATTGTCGTCGCCATGTACGTCCGTCCGTCCGTCCGTCCGTCCGTTAACGCATTTTAGGCAAAACCGCTGGAGACACAACCACCAAATTTTCAACACTTATTGTCCCCCGCCGCAACGCGGCCGGGGACTTTAAAATGGTTCTTACTTCTTTGTGTCCGTGGATGTCCGTCCATGTCTGTTCGAAGCGATAACTTCCTAACGCTTTGTTGGATTCTTTCGAAATTCGGAATATGCATTCCTTGCGGCAAGACGCCAGTCCGTATTGCATTTCAGCAACATCTGCCTGAAGGTGGCGCCACTAGTTCTTGCTTCTTTGCGTATGTGGATGTCCGTGTACGTCCGTGCATGTCTGTTCGAAGCGATAACTTTCTAACGCTTAGTTGGATTCTTCCGAAATTCGGCATACGCATTCCTTGCGACAAGACACCAGTCCGTATTGCATTTCAGCAACATCTGCTTGAAGGTGGCGCCACTAGTTCTTGCTTCTTCGTATCCGTGAACGTCCGTGTACATCTGTTCGAAGTGATAACTTCCTAACGCTTTGTTGGATTCTTCCGAAATTCGGAATATGCATACCTTGCGACAAGATGCCAGTCTGTATTACATCTCAGCAACATCTGCCTGAAGGTGGCGCCACTGGTTCTTACTTCTTTGAGTCCGTGGATGTTCGTGTACGTCCGTGCATGTCTGTTCGAAGCGATAACTTCCTAACGCTTTGTTGGATTCTTCCGAAATTCAGCATTCGCATTCCTTGCGACAAGAGGCCAGTCCGTATTGCATTTCAGCAACATCGGCCTGAAGGTGGCGCCACTGGGTCAAAATAGATTTTTTTTTTCCGTGTACATCTGTTCGAAGCGATAACTTCCTAATGCTGTGTTGGATTATTCCGAAATTCGGAATACGCATTCCTTGCAACAGGACGCCAGTCCGTATTGCATTTCAGCAACATCTGCCTGAAGGTGGCACCACTGAGTTTCTCTTCTTCTTGTCCGTTCCAGTCAAAATGGGCCTTCAATTTTGCTATATGAAATCATTCTATTCCACATCATATGATTTACCCTAAAGCTTTTGCATGAACCATATTTTATTTCAGAAGTATAATGTGAAATAACTGGCGGGGAAATCCCCGCAGTACTGAATCCCTGATTTTTGAATTTCGTGTCATCTTAAACGAAGGACAACATTTCCTTCAATTTTGCTAACAAATAATTGTATTGCACATCATATGATTTACCCTGAAGCTTCTGCACGAATCATTTGTGTCCACACATGTATATTACTATATTAATTACAACTGTGTTCCTAATGTTTGGGTGCACACTGTGCATATGATCAATTTCCTGAATTGAACTGAATTCAACCTTGCCGATCTTCAGACTGACAGATGATGGCATGCAGTTGTCAGTGCAGTTGTTCATGTACAGGGAGCTTTCTATGAATGAGTTGCAACCCCAAAAGGCTTAAAATTTATCAGGCACAGACCCATGTTTTTACCCCTCGGCCAATTTTGGCCATGGGGTATTGTCATCATCTTGTACGTCCGTTCGTGAGCGAGATAGCCGGAAAACTGTTCCGCTGATGAATTCCAAATTTGGTATGCTTATTTACCTAGTCCAGGACCAGAAGCCTATAGAATTGGGACCTGATTGGGTGGGAACCTTAGCAGCCATCTTTAATTTCATGCAAAATGGATAATGATCCATATCTCGGAAACCATTCAACTGTTCAATACGAAATTTGATATACATCATCGATACATCAAGCAACTTTCAACGAATTACCAAACAGGCTTTTCTGATTAGCTGGGAACCCTGGAGGCCATCTTTAATTCATGCGAAATCGATAATGATAGCCTACATATCTCGGTTACCATTCAATTGTTTTATATGAAGGTTGGTATATATCATCGATACATCCAGATACTTTGAATCGGGACCTGATTGACTGAAAACCTTGGTGGCCATCTTTAATTTAGGCAAAATCATTAATGATCTCTATATCTGATTCCGTTGGAGTGCTCAGTGTAAAATTTGGTATACATCATTGATGCATCAAGAGACTTACGATGAATGACAGATCTGGTTTCTCTGATTGGGCGGAAATCTTGGCGGCCATCTTTAATTTATTCAAAATCTTTAATGATGTTTATCTCTGATACCATTCAAATGTTCTATACGAAACTTGATTTACAGCATCGATGTATGAAGAGACTTGCATTAATGAATAACCACATTAGTTCCTCTGAGTGACGGGAAGGATGGGCAACCATCTTTAATTTATATAAAATCATTAATGATCTCTATCTCTGACACTGTTCAAATGCTCAATGTAAAATTTGGTATACATTATCGATGCATCATCTCGGTTACTTCTACACGATGTGCCTAGGATAAAGTACTATACTATACACAATTTTTTGTAATTCAGCATCGCAGAAAACCATCGATTGCGTTTTCATGGTAAAAGGGTTAGGAAAGAACTAAAATACACTTCAATGCAGAGTGATTTTGATTGACGCTAGAAATCGCTCAGAACGCTTCTTCGGCGATCTAGACCCCAGGAGCATCTGGAGCCTGGGCGGCCCCTGGATCCTCACCTAAAGTGCAATGATAGTGGCCGTACCACTTTGAATTTGCTTCCGACGCCCCTGTATTAACAGACAGTGTCAACGTACTGTTCCAGCTGTCTCCCGTTCAGTGATTGGTCATTCGACCCCGCCATTTTAAACTAATACGAGCATTTTCATTGGATCACTATTAGATAAGACCCACCCCAATCTTCATACACAACCACGCGACTGTCTCAGTTGACTGATGACATAGTGCGGCCTCGTTTTTGATTTCAAAATCTGCCGTCTAACTGGGAAAATGTTGTTGTTGCTGCATCAGCCGATCATTGGCCCCCTGTAGAAGATACTATAGGCTAATACATGTAGGCTACCATGCCATGAGATGATGCTTGGGATTGCATTTCGCTCACTTGCACCTACAGGTGGCGACAACTGGTGGCAAATTTAAAATTTGGTTTCCGGGCAACAGGTTGATGCCTTCAGCTTCTCGTCAAATTTGGTTTGCAGATGCCTTGAGATGTCACTTGGGGATGCTTCTCGGTGCTTCACTGCATGGAAACTATATCACAGAAGCAATCAACTTTCAGTCAATCGTTCTGAGTTGATCTTAAAACTTGGGAAGGCAGAAAGACCCTTCCACATCCAACGCCTATGAAGCAGCAGTTGCCTCCCTCATGTATATCCCCTGAGACCAACAATGCTAAAAAATATTGCTGCCATTTCGGCGGGGGACCTAGCATCCTCTGGCTGCTTGTTTATATAGTGCTAAGTCAGACGCCTATGGGCTTCCCTCGGCCCATATTTGACAGAGTTCTGCCCCTTTACAGATTTTTTTATTTCTATTTCTGTCCTATATGCCTGAATGTAACCAACTATATCTGCAGAACTGTGTTCAGTATAGCTACTATATTTTGGAAACTTGTTTATATTGTTGTATTATACAAGCCAACAAAGGATTACTCGCCTCGGCTTATGAAGTTATGCCCCTTTCGGATGTAATAATCTTCGATTTTGTTAGTTGTAGCTGAATGTACAAGTTATATCTGCAGATCCGTGTTCGGTACAGCTTATTCGTCTCGGTTCTTATTTTACAGTAGTGCTAAGTCAGACGACTATCAAAAGTGGCGCCCCTCTGCCCATACTTTACAGAGTTATGCCCCTTTACTGATATATTAATTTCTATTTCTGTCCTATATGCCTGAATGTAACCAACTATATCTGCAGAACTGTGTTCGGTATAGCTACTATATTTTGGAAACTTATTGTTGCATTCTACTAGCCAACAAAGGATTACTCGCCGTTGCTTATGGAGTTATGCCCCTTTCGGATGTAATAATCTCCGATTTTGTTATCTGTAGCTGAATGTACAAGTTATATCTGCAGATCCATGTTCGGTACAGCTTATTTGTCTCGATTCTTATTTTACAGAGTGCTAAGTCAGATGCCTGTCGACCCATATTTTACAAAGTTATGCCCCTTTACAGATATATAATTTTTCTATTTCTGTCCTATATGCCTGAATGTAACCAACTACCGGTATATCTTAATCATCCCACATAGAACTATCTCTTCCCCAATTCACACTACACATGGGTCTCAAACACTTGGGGAAAGCCGAGGGGTTTTGATTAGATCAATCTCATGTTCATCTACAGTTCCAATTTTTAGTGAGTGGATACACTAAGTGAAGACAATGTGTCTCGTACCAAAATGGAGGTCAAGGTCTAAGGTTACTGTGAACTAAATATCATTGAAAATTCTTAGAATAAACTTGCGAGTGGATTCAGTAGAGGGAAAAGATGCAGGCCTTCAAGCAACTCCTATATTTATTATTCCTATATTCTCCTATATATTGGCCAAAACCTCCCATAGTTCCTATATTTTTTACTTTTTCTCATGAAAACTTCCACCAATGCTCTGAAATGAGTCAAATTTGCATTAGGAAATACATTAATTTCAGAACAATTTGTTCGCATCTCTGCATTTGGCAAATACAACATTTAAATCTCTCTGTTTTGAACCAAGCAGCAGAAGGGTCTCTTCAATCACCACCACTAAATGCATTCAGTGAAAATAATTTGATTAAACAGTTAACTACCAAGTTTGGAACCTACAATGTAGTAGTGACCCGTCTTATATTTCCTGTATTTTAGTAAGATAATTCCTATATATCTCCTCAATTTTGGCAAATTTCCTCCTATATTTTCACCGTGAGCCACTTCAAAGCCTGAAGATGTGTCACATACCAAAATTGAGGTCTGTTTCCCAAAATAGGGAAATCTTTAAAAAAAAACAGTTGATACATTAGGGGGAGACAATGTGCCAAATATTGAAATTTAGGTCAAGCTCAAATTCACTGTAACCCCAAATCATGGAATCATAAAAAATGCCTTCTTTTGCTGTGTCTGTATAGACACATTAGGGGGAGGAAATTTGTTACATATCAAAATTGAGGTCAAGGTCACTGTGACCCCAAAGTCGAGAAATCATTGAAAATGGCAATTTTGGGTGTTCGAGGATACATTAGAGTGACAGTGTGTTGTGCGGTAGTATATTTTGAAACCAATTTAGCTCCTTGTTGGTCTGTTTACCAAAATTTGGCAATGAGGTCAATCCCATGTTCATGGAAGACAAATTTTGTAGATATAAGTACACCAACCCAAATGTTAAATAAAGTTGTAGATACTAGGTCGAAACCCAAGATTTTTTCGTGTGGAGCCAAACGGACTATGTGATAAATCTCCTCAGCATTGCCACTGCGCTCTGAAATGTTCTGGTTGAATGTTGTGCGTGCATATATTGAGCCCAATTTTGGCTCTTGTTTTCTCCTGAGATTCGTTTAGATTGTATTACTCGGATTTCAAAAGAAATGTTCTGGAGTAGAAATGTGTATATTTACTCTGACTGTTACAGCATGGGAAGACGAAGTCAGACCCGCTGAAAGAACCAGCCCAGTTGGAGGAGAAGCTGTTACGTCTGACACAAACAGCATTGAAGGCTGAGCGGAGCGAGCGAAGGGGAGGGAATCCAAGCAATACTCATTGCATAGCACCGGGAGGCAAGAGCTTCACACCACCCCACACACCCAGCAATGTGGAAGACCGGAAGACGCCAGTGTCACCAGATTCAAGAAAACTGGTGAACAGTAGAGAACTTCCGAGCCAAGCACCGGTGAACAGTACAGAACTTCCGAGCCAAACATCTGGAAAATTGAAAGACTTCGCTGTTCCTTTGAGTGGGACGGTCTGTGATACAGAGGCCGCTACAAGTAAAGCAGGCAAAAACGTTCTAGGTTCAGGTCACACTCCTAGCCAATCCGGGCTCAGTATCACCTCTCCAGAGTGTAATCCAATGAAAGTCGAGAGCAGCGTATCTCCAGGTCGCACTCTGAGCAAGTCAGGGGAGAGCAGCATATCATCCAAGTCCAAGGAAAAGAGCATTGGGGAGCCCGCCCCCCACAGTACGACAAAATCCACCCCAGCAAGGCGGGACAAGAGGTGGCTGGCCCCTTACTCTGAGATTTCCACAACACCAAGGTATGCCAACTACAGGTAATTAATATTGAAGATTTCTTACCTTGTACAGAAGCATATAGCCTAGAGACAGTGAATACGATGGAAGTGCACCCTTCAACTCCATCAATTAAAACTACACAATTTGAAGAATTTTTGACAATTACTGTTGGTTATATGTAGAATATTCCATATCTTTGAGCGCTGAACTTCCTCTTATTGGTTTATTAGAGAATTACTCTAAAACCTCTAACACTCCAGTCACCCTATTGAAATTCAATCGCCCCCAATATTTTGGACAAAATTCGATCAGTCCTAATAATTTCAATCACGCTCATATATTTGATTAACGAAGAAAAAAAGGGTCATCTGCATGATTTTTGGACCGTTAAGTCAACTACTTGTTCTAATAAATTCTAATAAAATCATCAGAATGGCAGACGAATAATGGATTATCTGCATGAATTGCGCCATTAAGTCAATTTCCTGTTCCCGATAAATTTGACCACTCTCTAAAATCTTCAAAATAACAGAAATGAATGGATTATCAGTATGATTTTGAACCATTTTGCCAAATTGCTCTTATAATAAATGTGATCAACCCCGATTTTATTTCATGGGAAATTTCACTTCCTATGATTGAATTAGTAGAGAATTTTTTTTTTTTTTTTTTTTAATAATTAAATCCTGCAGTTCTGTAGGAGGAAGTATATACTGACTGAAATTGTCTTCTCAGTTCTGAATTAGTGGTTCCAATGGACTATAGTCATTCTGATAGAAGCAAAATATGGGGATAATACTAGCCCAATCTGATTAAAACTCAGACTTAATAACTGCTCCTCTATCAGACATGTCACTAATTAAGATCTGGGACAGAGCCTATAACAAATCAGTCCGATGACCTCAGAACGTTCGTTCCTGGGTCAAATAGTCGCCCAATGAGAGATCTCGTAGTATAGCGTGTCAGCTTATACTCCTAACATTAACGTTGTTGTTGCGATGCAGTTATGAACTGATTTTATGAAACAAAATAACCGTACCTGTATATCCAGCAGTGCGAGAGAAATCCCTTAAACTTTTCACCTGGTCTGTAATTGAAGAGAGCAACGAGGAGCAAATATTAATCTTCGACGATTGGTCATGGAGAGCCGCCTGGGTTGAATTTTTCTGCGCCTCATTCACTGCACTCGGCAACATCTGTTAAGGCAAAGATCTCCCGTAGCCTCTAGGAAGAACGGCTATACAGTGTCTTTTCTGTAGCATGCAAGAAAGCATCTGCAGTTGCTCCTGCTTTAATGCGGAAACGTCAAATTTATGGCACACCATTTCGATCTCGCCCTTGAACTTCACCGCCACTGAATAGACAACTATTCGCCTTTTGAAGTTGGAATTTGATTGATCACCAGTCTGACAAGCATGACAGATTCAAGATACAGACTGTCCCAGATCTTAATTAGCGACATGTCCGATAGAGGAGCGGTTATTAAGTCTGAGTTTTAATCAGATTGATACTAACCAAGACACATACATATCTTTGAATTTTCATGGGTTATTAAAAAGGTTCCAGACAAATCAAATTTACGTCTGCTGTGCATTTTTCTGTGAATGCGCCAAACTACGGATATATGGCTGAAAAGTAATAACAAAAAGAATATCAGACTTTTTAATTTACAAGGCTCAAATTAAACGAAAGTATTTACAAGCACATTTGACTGAAGGGTGCACCCTTCTATATCAAATACATTTACTATTCTCTGAATTCTACACGCACAGAAGAAAATCTACAGGCATTTGTGCATGTAAACCCCCCTCATTTCGAGCCTTGAATTTAAGGAGAACAGTTGTGAAAGGATTTAAAAATTTTATAATGTATTCTCCAAACTTAGGGCAACAAGACTGTAAACTGATTTGGCAAAATCAGGGACTTATTTTGCTTTATGGCCATGGTTGACCATGTTGGTCATTGTACTGTCTAGAAGAAAAGCTTAGTGATCATCTGACTTAGCATTCTTCCAGAGACTTATTGTGACATTTTAACTTCTTAGCAATTATGGTCTGCATTTTTTTCGTGGAATTCTATCTAATCCTGTATTTGTTTGTTGACCAATAACTATTTGTTTTATTACTCTATACCTATGTTCTGTGTTGTTTATAAACAGTAAAGTATGAATTTCAGTGACGTTACTATTTTTGATAACACATTGATACTATAAACAATAACAGAACACAATTTTGAATAACGTGACTGTTCTCAGTAACACCAAAATCTGGTACTGGAAACAGTAACTCTACAGGAGTTATCTCCCTTAGCTGAAAGAACCTTTTTGGGGTCACCTTTTCCCTCCCACACGATGGATTTTGACACTTAAAGAAGGCTACCATGTCGTTCTAGACGTGTTGAACCATATGAAAAAATTAATCATCACTGAAAATTTGTTTAATTAAATTTGAGAAGTTTGAGTAATGAAAAACGGAACATTGGTCTAGTTGCATGAAAACTAGAAGAGGTAATCAACAAGAGCAATACGTAATTGTTACATATTCAGCTCATAGACAACTGGTTTATAATTAAGAAAAATCATAAAAATGAACGGCCAGGAAGTGATTAAACATTAACAACAACAAACCCCAACATGGTCTGATGAGAGAATTGTTATTGATTTCAGTAATGAAGCATTTAAATTGGCATTTTGTTACTAAATTTGGTAACGTTATTGATTTTTGTCCTTGACTGTATTGATAAAGTACAGATAAATCATAAAATAGGATTAGGCAAAAATAAACTTGACAACTGCATCATTTCATTCTTTGTTTTGAAGGTTACATGTATGCTACCTCTTCTCGAAATATCACAAAAATGACATTTTATATTCTGAATTGCCTGAAACCTCCTGTCCTCCTTAAATGTCATCAGTCTGATTATATGGCTTTTTCAATGTAACATTATTCTAGGTCAATTCTTTTTCTCTCTATTTCAGAGAAGGACCGGTTGTGTGAGCGACAGTACTGTTATGAGTTCTCTCCCTTGCTCAGTAGGCCGTATTTCCTGAACCAGTGCCAAGTCCTCAGTCTTCCACATAATAATACTCTTCATTCATAGCATTTAGATGTCCCTCACTTAGATCTGGATGAGGGGCTGTCGAGGCATTATCTGATTGGACACGTTTGGGTTACGTTCGCGGAGTGAAAATGGGGAAAGGTGAGACTGGTTCCCAGTCAACAAAGTAGACGACTGATTAAAATGGACAGACTTTTAGTATCTACACTGAAAGGTCACAAGTTGACAAAAAGTGGAGTTATTATTAACGAACACAGTACTTCAACAACAATGTCTAATAGTTAATAGAACGCTATGACATTTTTACTGTCAAATTCAGTATTCGAGATCAGTAACTGGTGCTATTTTCTACTACACACATCACTTCGCATCAGTTGTAATGACTCAGATATTCCTTCAAGCATTACGTAATCCCTCGAATAATTCAACCCCCTCCCCACCACCTATCAAAATTCCGTCACCCTTAAGTTTGGGTCGATATTCAATCGGTGGTTCGTATAATTTGATCGCCCTCTAAAATCATTGAAGTAACAAAGAAATAATGGATTATATGCATGTTTTTCAACCATTTTGTTAACTTCATGTTCTAATAAATTTGATCACCCCCAGATTTTATGATGGGAAATTTCACTTCCTGTGATTGAATTATTAGAGGGATCACCGTAGAGATCATATATTTTTCAATAATTTGAAATTCATGTAATTATCATTTTTTGTCTCTCTTTGCTTGTGTGAAGAATCCTTATACCGAGAGGGTGGGTGGTGGTGATAAGATCTGCCATCCACCTTGCACAAGTCCTTATATTTCGAGATGTATTTTCGCTGTTGCACAGTAAGGACTTCAGGTAAGATTCCTCTACGATATCAGGATTATTCCAGTTTACTGTCCATACCGACCCCATTTTCCGGAAATATATAGCCCTGCTTGCCAGACAACACACAAGGCTGAAGCTGGTGTAAAACGGTCTTTAATGCTTATAGGATCCGTTGATCACTCTCCTGGATTATCACTCTCGTAGATTTTCTCTCCAGGAGAGCTGTTGATCACTCTCCTGGATTTTGTATTGCGAGAGCTCTCGCCAATATCACTCTCCAATAATCATTTCCATTTTCTGGGAGAGTGATCGTAATTCTCCTGGAGAAGAAGTTAAGAAAGTGACACCTACAAGAAACACTAATTGGATAGTTGAATCACATCTGTTTTTTATGGAGATGAATATTCGTGCTTCTTGGAATGTCCACAGAAAATCATTATGTACCAGTAGACAATTTTGTTTAAATTGTCCTCTTGCTGGACTCGTCTGAGTGACCTCAAAACGCTGACAGAGGCTAATCCGAAATTTGCACTACAAGTATTTGCGTGAGTCTCCACTAGGCGCTGGTCTGTGCACCGACACCGAGTTCAGCTGTGGTTCGCATAAATTCACTTTGCCCTGTCTATCAACCTAGGACGATATTTTGAAATAGTGATAGCTGGCATAATTTTATACAGGTGTACTGTACTTTTCCAGTAATTGAACAAAGTGTCATTATGCTTGGAATAACGTATAATTTGGCAAATATTACTTGAAAATATGCCAGCTTTCACCAGTTTAAAATATCATCCTGGGTTAATAGATGGGGCAAAGTGAATTTTTACGAACCACAGCTGAATTCACGGGTCAGTGCACAGACCGGCTTCTCTTTGTTTTCTCTAGCGTCGCCTTGCGGAGATCTGTGCAAATTTCCGAGTATCCGATCAGTGAGGATTGCCACAGAACTCAATTATCCAGACACTAGTCAGAAAAATTTTGTTTGAAAGAAAGCCATCCTCATTGCGAGAGAGAATGGCCATGCAAGAGTAGGAATATTACTAACTTACCCAGTGGGCGCTGACACCTGATAAGAATTCTTTGTCTATGATCATTGCTGCAATAAGGACTGTATGTATCGTTTTATATTTACACAAGTTGTATGCACTCAGAGATACTTTTAACGTTATATTTAGATTCTATGCAATGAGACTGCCAAATCAAAAGTATGCAGATCTGGAAGGGTGTAATAAGTCCGAATGAACAACCTGATAATTCTGCTCTTTAAGGGAGTCGAGGACATTCATTTCCCTGCTCTTATGGGGCTACAACATGTTTTGTCAAATTTTTCAAAACGAGCTGAATTTCCTAACAAAAGTACCCAGACATCTCAAAATGGGATGAAAATCAACAAAAGATACAACAGATGGCATAAGCACAGCCGAAATATAGAGTATTATATCACAATGACTTCCATTTTCGGAGTTACTTTTATCCTAGTTTATCCTAGTATACAACAGAACCATTTATGTGTTTAACTGGTGGTTTGATAGTGTGATATGACTGACCAAAAAGTTGGCATTTTAGATTCAATGGTTGGAAGGTGCAAAGTACTCCCAAGGTTGAAAATGATTTCTCTGGAATCTCCAAAATTATTATTATTCACTTTCAACAAAAAGGAAACTTGCAAATGGCTAATAAATTAACCTCCAATGATATTCCCTACCCCCACCCCAATTCCCCACCCCCTCCTGGAAATAGGACTGGAAAGGCTCACTTTATCTAATATTAATACTATTAGACTAATATTTTCTAAGAAATCATGGTGCCCCCATTTTTATTACATATTCATCAAGAACTATATATGTGTTTAGTATTATATAGCAAAATGGGGGAAATTTGAACTTGGGGAAGTTTGATTCATTGAGCAATAAGCAAGAAAAAATTATAATCATCCTCCGTATTCAGTGCTATGGTTTTAAAGTGGTATCCATGCGTTTGGCTGCCATATTTTTTTAATGCATATGGTGACCTTCCATTTTTTTCATGCATCATCTTCTCTTAACCTTACGAAAAAATACTTAAATTTAAAAAAACATTCAACCTCTAGAAATAAACGTCCTCTACCGCCTTAATCCAGCTCAGTTCTTGAATCTTCCACCAGACGGAATCCTTGATCTGTCGAAAACCTGAAGATTCTCATCTCCATTTTGACATGTTTTATCAAAATCCGATGAAGCCAGCGAAGCTTTTGTATGAACTTTGTAGCTCCGTTGACGTACCGATGAGACATATGCTGATCATTTTGAGATTATTATAAATTTATAATTGCAGGCCTGCACAATTGGGGGCTATAGGTAAAACTGTATATTTCTGTGTTTTGTCAGGGTTATTTTATTTCTCGCCCAGGCTTTAAGCAGGATTGGTGCTATAATTCAGATTATTTAGTGCAATTAATATAACTGTTGAAAACTTGTTTTATATGTATTCTTTCTATACGAACACTTTGGCTGATAGCCTTTCTAATGGTATTAGAGCGGCTGTTTGGCTGATAGCCTTTCTAATGTTATCACCGTAATCGTTCTAATAATTTAATACCCTTATAAAAATTCAGTGGTTCCAATAAATTTGATCACCCTCTAAAATCATTGTCAACTTCCTATTCTAATAAATTTGATCACCCCCAGATTTTATGGCGGGAATTTCAATTCCTGTGATTGAATTATTAGAGGGATTACCGTATGAATTTTTAGCCGAGCTGGGTAGCATATTCACATTCAGGAAACATCTCACCATTGATACCATGCTACCACTGACGGGACCATGTCTCCGGTAAAGCCACGGAAAAGACGGTATTGTTTCTGTCAACACAGCTGTTAGAAATTAAGAATGCTTAGCACGCCACATTTCATATTTGGTATGTTTTTGCAAAATCCGTTATCTCACTCTAATCAACTGGACTACTTGGTTCCATTTTCGGCGAGTGGACAGAACCCGACACACTGTAAGGAGATGAATACGTGAGGAGACCAACCCCTGTATTATTTGTCCAAACCGGGTTACAAAAATATTATCACTCCTACAATTTGCAGCAGTATAGCCCTTTCCAGAAAGTGTCTGATCTCCACTTGAATAACTTCCGCTCTTTAAGGTTAGAGGTATGAAAAGCTGCTTCTGGGAAGTAGTCGCCTTGGTTTCACTTTTACCACAGGCACCCTCAATTATTTTGAATAATATATTGATAAACTATTCCAGAATATTTGTTGAAAAACTATTGTTTATAGTTTTTTACATGAACCGAAAGATCTTCCATACCTGTACATTACAAAGAAAATTTTCTAGAAAAAAAGTAGAAAATTTCATAACTTAAACTTGTTTGCAAGGGCCTTTGGTACTTACTGGAAGTTCTCTGCACCAACATGCCCCTAGTGGAACAAGAGAGATAAAACCTGACCTATAACTCGTTTAGAGACTGGCACTGGCACTGGCTTTCATCGCAATCCACAGGGATCCAAACAGATTTCCGCTTAGGGAATCCAAAGGTATCCTTTCTGTACAGATGGCTAAAATTTTGTCGAAAAGCATGTCCTGCCTTGTGTTACCTAGATACAGAGAACATTGTAATATCTGTGATTGACTGTTTTGTTACCTTCTCCGACAGTAATCGTATTCGAAAATGCTGCCGAGTCTCACGAAGTAGATCAGACAAGCTGAAGCCATCGTCAGTCATGTGACTGTTAGTTTGGCAGTACGTGTCTTGGTAGATCCAGTCCAGTGTTCACGTTGGGAAGGGATTCTTTCATTTCTGAGGGAAGGCTGGGTACTGGGTAATCTTGTCACCAACTCTGGCAAATGGTACAGGTGGTGTTTTTGTCATGCAAATATTTACTGGAATCGCAATATGAATAATTGAAATGCTGCTGATATTGCATTTATTGGACCCATTGGAAACAAAAATTGAGCTGTTTTACTTATTTAAACTAAATACGGCGCTAACCAGGCATATGCGTATTTAGTGTAAAACAGCTTAAATTTTGTTTCCAGTGGTTAGTTTTGCTTGAAACTTTTTATTTGCACAAAGGAACACACCAAAAAAATAACGTTCGATGAAGTTTGCTTTTTGACTGTGGCATTTAATGCGTTCCCGAGTTGAGAACCAAAATTCAAGATGGCCGCCAATACCATGGCAGCCTAAAAATGTCTTTGTGCAAATGTTTTTGCAAATATTTTTTAATATATATATAAAATCTTTTTTTTTTTTTTTTTGAAGTATCAAAATATTCTACTGTCCCCCACTCCCCCTTCTTAAAATATATCCATGATCGTTACTATTGTACATAGGTAACATATGTGATGACAAACTGTAGATTTGTATCCCTATTCAAGCTGGCTAGACTTCTATGTATACATGGTCAATGTATCTGCATATGTTTATCTGTTTACAGGGACTGGGATGTATGAATATATGCATAGATTCTTATGTGAAGGTTTTCCTCGTTGGCATTGATGTACACTTTGGTAATTATGTCTCCCAGGAATCACTTTGTCCATCGGTGTCGACATGGCCAACTTGTCCGGACCATATCTCGGCTACTATTTCATAGACAACTTCAAAACCTACACGGAAGATGCTTAGGGAGCTTCTTGAAATTAGGAACGGAGTTCCCTGGTAGGGATGGCATGTGCCGGTTTAATATTCAAATGGGATACACCATGCCCAGTTTGGTGTTCTGATCTGGATGGATTAGAGTTCCAGTTGAAATGGCATAGACCATTCTCCTCATGCCACTGCATGATATGGCATAAGCCATCCTTTGTCTGCCGAGTTCCAAACTGTATGGCATGGAGTTCCTAGGAGTTTCAACACGGCGCACCATGCCACTGTGTTTGGAATGCCTTATGCCAGTTCCTAGTATGCCCCAATTTCAAGAAGCTCCCTGTACTACCTTGCCCGTTTCGATGATTTTCCCCAGAATTAAGCCCCTCATAAATATCTCGGTTAGGGTATGATGGACAACTTCAACACTTACTTGGAAGATGCTTAGTACCTTGTAGGTGTGCACTGTCAAGTTGTTTTTGCCAGTTTCAATGACCTTCCTGTAGAGTTATCAATATATGTTATATACAAGACTCTTGATCTTGACAGTTGTCAGAAATGTTCACTATGTGACTGAAAAAAATGTCAAATTATTTGGGGTAAAAATTCAACTTTGATATCTATAAAATATGGTCCAGCTCATATTGCACACATGGCAGGTGCACAGGGCAGGGCATATGTGTTCCTGTGGACACTCCTCTCCAGTTTTAAATGTCTGGGCCACTTTTGATGTTCCATGAACGGTAACATGAACAAAACTGAACTTTTTTGTACCACCTGACTCTTGATTATCTTTGGTAGCCACTTCTGATTGTAATTTATTGTGTTAATCAATGCTCTCAGAAACACTTTAATGATATGTTTAAATATCTGTGCACCATGGAGAAATCTACCTGGAACTTGTTAATTCCCAGAAATAGATCTTTCTCCCAGAACCTTTGGGGGGGGGGGGGGAGTTCTTGTTGTGAAAGGGTGGCATCAATCAAGGCAAAGGTGGAACATAAATGACTACCACTTCAATTTCAGATTATTGGGGATTCTGCATGAAACTTTTTTTGTGGTTCTTGGCAAACTAGAGAGATCAAATCAACTGAATGAGTGTGCACAGGATTGGGGATGATCAAATTTTAATATTGTATAGGTAAATGAATTAAAAACCAGAGAATTCTCCTTCCTTGTCACCTTAAAGGTCACAGTAAGCAGTGTTTTGTTTGTTTGTTTGTTTGTTGTTACAAAGACAGATGTCCAAATTTTGGATATAACTTGTGATCCGTTGTAAATATAGGTCACCCACATCCCTAAATTTCCGCAGATTCTATTGCTCTATTATCTCCCCCTTGTGTGTTCAACATCCAGTGTGGATGATGCTATTATTGACGACAGGCAAATGTTCTGTACACCAACAGATGACTGCCTCAATATTGATCACTGTTTTGTGTGCATGTTTGAAAACATGTTTGGGGTATTTGTTACGAATTGTTTTTCCGTGTATATGTTGAGAATTTAAGTCGGTAACTTCTATGCAATCTATGTGAAGTAAGTCTGGTCTTGTTAACGGGAATGTTCATTTAATCTTGGGGCAAAAAGTCTGGATCTTTTTCGCTGTGTTAAACTTAAATTGTGTAGAGAGGGGGACAAAAATGAAATCATTGTTGCATACTATCGGTTCATCCTTCATGTCGGAATCACTAGACAATGCCTACAATCTGGATCCATATGCGTCCTGGAAATTCCTGGAATTTGAATTCCATCCTGGAAAGTGCTTAAAAATTAGGATAAATCCTGGAAACTCCTGGAAAATCACATTTTTAGTTCTCTCTTTCGTGTTAAAATTGTAATATAGTACTAAAAAAATTCTGGACAATGACCTCAATGAACTTTAAAAACTCATGGAATTTTCATTAAATGGAAGTGTTAGAATCCTGATACAGCAAGGTGTCTAGACTCTACATGAAGAAAAGACAATACATACAATAGGCAAGTCTGGGTACAACAAGTGTCTCAGACACATTAATAAAGGCTCAGACAATAGTTTTCTACATGAAATATCTGCTGTACTATGTTCTATAAAGTTCACCCAGCTACCAACATTTCACCAGTTTTAGTGAGACTTACTGAACATTCCCATTAGCAGGCCGTTTGTTAGTTCTGTAGTGTTAATATAAAAGTGTTAGGTGGTCTATACGAATTGATTGTACCAAGTGTTGAACAAATTACCTGTTGTTGTTTTTATCAAAGATATAATAAAGATGAGCCATATGGTTTGAATATACAATGATTTACTTGTTCAGGAAAATTCTTTCAAACCAGGTTAGGGTGAGCTCGCTCTCTAGAATGGAGGTAAAAAAGGTCGTTTTTACTCCAGTTTTGATTCCTTCTTATCCAATACTCCAAAAATTCAAGCGTATTAATCTGTATATTGTTCCCACGGTGGGAGGGCAAACAGCCCTCTGAGAGAGGAAAGTGCATTCTGGGATGGATGTAACTACGATGTTGCGAGGAAAATGTCAGCTACCGGTGACCAAGGTGAGAAATGATCGCGTGTATTATCATTATTACGGGCCATAATCTTGCCCGATATTTTGCGTTGAAGGCCCATACCAATATAGATTCGGGATACACTTTCATACAATGTATTTCATAATGCATATGACCAAGAGAACGTGTACAACTCGGACACTACATTTGCCAGAGCGAATCAAACGTGCCATATTGGGCAGAAAAATAGTGATTTAAAGAAACTGAGATCACTGAGAGCTTTAGTTTTCAGGCATATGAAATATATCGATGGTGTAATCATATGCAGAACGTTGTTCAATAGTGGCCTACGTGATTAAACGCTCATTCATGGGTTTAAATATTTGGCGAATGTAACCCGTTTGCAGGGAGGTTCGCACTTTGAATGTAGGCGATTGTAACGCCGATGTCAAGAGTAACAGTCACTTTCGAGAACACTGCTTCGTCGCCTCTCGGTGAATGTTTTTTATGTGAATGGCCAACCAATGAGACCATACACGTGATGTAAATATATTAAAGAATCATACGTGAGATGACAGGCTGTATGGGATCATACTATTTTGTGGAATGATCGCTTTCTGAGAGTGAGTTCTGTGAGATGCATTCCAGAAGATTCCAGTTTCTGAGTGTGTATCACTTGCTCTATATTTCTAGTTCCATGTGAGTTACTGGTATCCCACTGTCATGTAGAAAAAATCTTCTACCATGTATTTTCGAGAGAATGTCCTGCAAAAAGACCATTTCTTATTTCAGGAACACGCGCTGTCAGGAAGAGAAAATATAGCTTGACACTGAATAGGGTGAAACGGCGGAGAAGAAACACTGGAGAACCTGATAGGATGATAATAGCATCATGCAAATTTTGCAATAAAATAACTCAAACATATTAAACACCGACACCTTCTGATTTGTACATGCTATATTCTAGATCTGAATACTAAGTTTACCGCTATGTTATTTGGGTTCGACGCGGTAGCTTAGATATGATAGCCGCCGCCTTGCTACGGTAGGAGCCAGCTTCAATGGAAGTCTGCAATGAATTCACGGTTTACCAAGACATAAAACTGCTATGCCAATACTTTTTGCCCCTTCCGCTTCGAATACCACCTTCTTTCGTGCTATATATCGCCCATAATATTAGTTAGACACCATTTCTAATCATCACATATGCTCAGTGTTTGGGACGTTTTCTTAAACTCGCTCGCTGGTGGGATTTTGTTGGAGTGAAAAGGAGTCGTCCTGTCCATGTTGCAGCAGACAGCTGTGTTCGGAGATTTCGGAAGAGGGTGAGGTACGAGTCTGTGCTTTTCCGAGAGGCCGAGTCCATAATTGTTGAAAACGGCTACCGGGCCTATGAGATCGTGAGTAGAAGTGGTGTCTAACTAATATTATGGGCGATATATAGCGCGAAGGAAGGTGGTATTTGAAGCGGAAGGGGACAAAGAATGATCGCAGTTTTATGTCTTGGTAAGCCGCGAATTGATTACAGGCTTCGATTGAAACTAGGTCCTACCGTTGCAAGGTGGCGGGTATCATATCTAAGCTATCGCGTCCAACTCAAATAACATAGCGGTGAACTTAAGACAATTAGTTCTAGCTATATTCCAGCGTGCTAGAAATCAAGTTGCCCAAAGTAATGCGCCAGTGACGGTCAGGTGCAAGAAAACGACTCGTAGTAAAACGAGGTGAATGTTAACGAAGTGCAGCTTCTTATTCAGAATATACCAGTCTGTTGTACGGTCCGACGCCGACGAAGACGAAGCATAGGTCAAAGTGACTTTGTACAGCGACGGACAGTAGTGGGGAAAATGGTCCCTGAAATGTTGAGGAATCAGGGTGGAGGATGGGTCTTGGGGATCAGTTAGTGATGAGGGAGTAGATAGCTGCCATTCGCCATATTTTCAGCATATTTCTTGTACACGCACTCTAGCTGTGTTTTTCTTGACTGCATGAAGTCGTTGTTCCACAATTAAACATTCTTTAAAATTTCCCATATAATGTTTGAAGAGAGTTGTACACTCTAGAACTTTATTCTAGTTTCTGCTTCATTTTTAGCTCATCTGGGCCGAAGGCCCGATGGGCTAATTTAATGTCATGGCCTGATTGTCCGTCGTCCGTCGTTAGTCGTGCGTCGTCCGTAAACATCTTCTTCTCTGAAACCACTTGACCGATTAAGCTGAAACTTGGCATGCATGTTCCCTCCAATGAGTACACCAGAATGTGTTCATGCGGTGTCGATATGATTTTAAATTTGGCTGCATGGCGGTCATGCATCTTGAACTTGCCAGTGAAATCTTGTCATTATTTTTCGGTAACTACCTTCATGGATCTTTCTCAAATTTGGTACACCGATTCCCCTTTGGGTCTAGTTGTACAGCATGTGTACTTTAGTTCAATTTGAATATTCAATATGACCACCAGGCGGCCAACTTGGATTTCCCCATGAAACATTGTTATCGTGATTTCTCAGGAAGTACTGCGTGGATCTTTCTCAAATTTGGTACACAGGTTCCCCTTGGGGTCTAGGTGTGCAAGATTCCTTCTCTGATTCGAAAATCCAATACGGCCATCAGGCGACCATCTTGGATTTCCCTATGAAACTTTATCGTGATTTCTCAGGAAGTACTGCATGGATCTTCCTCAAATTTGGTACACAGGTTCCTCTGGGATCTAGTTGTGCAAGATACCTTTTGTGATTTGATTCGAGAGTCCAATATGGCCACCAGGTGGCCATCTTGAATTTCCCCATGAAACTTTGTTATCGCGATTTCTCAGGAACTACTAATTGATCTTTCTCAAATTTGATAACAGGCTCCCCTCGAGGTCTAGTTGTGCAAGATGCCTTTTCTGGTCCGATTCGAAAATCCAATATGGCCACCAGGCAGCCATCTTGAATTTCCCAATGAAATTTTATCATCGTGAATTCTCAGGAAATTACTGCATGGATCTTTGTCAAATTGGGTACGCAGGTTGCCCTTGTGGTCCAGTTGTGCAAGATACATTTTTTGGTCCATTTCGAAAATCCAATATGGCCGCATCTTGAATTTCCCATGAAACTTCATCATGAAATCTCAGGAAATTACTGCATGGGTCATTTAGTGTTCAGGGGGGCAACACAAGTTAGAAACTCATCTGTTGCAGTTCTTTAGTAAAAATTGTTTGCAGCTACTTTCGCCAGTTACAGCCAGATGAGCTACAGTATCTTTCGTAACTTTCTACAGGCTTATGAAAGATAATCGTGCCCAAGAAAAGCTTGGGACCGAAAGCCCCTCAACACATGACAATATCCTCGGATGACGCCAGTACATCTCTAGGCCTACCCAAAACCCCAGAAATTACCGTAGAATTAAAGCGTGTCAGTAATCAAACCGTATGCCCCACAAAAGACACTGGGTAAAAAAACAACCAAAAAAACTTTGTTTTGTCAGCATGGGAACTGGAACGAATATTATAAACAAAATTTGACAGTTTTGTCCGACGTGTGTGAGAGGTTGTCTATGGCTGGCATGCTTCATGACTTTTCGTCTTTTTAATGAAAATGATGTCCAATAGTGCCCGAAGGTAAAGGTAAGTGCGCGGTAATTATGTTTGTAAATCACCATAGAAAAGTATGCGTTGTCGGCATAGCGATGAGGGAATTGAGACGCTATGAATCTTTAACTACGTCACAGTGTCAGTGTTGGGGAAAGCCGGCCAGACCCTTCCTCTTACAGAGGGCGTAACGCTCCTCTCTACATGGGCGTCCTGGGTCAGATCGAGTTTCTGTCAGAAATTAGTGTGATATCTCTCACAAGATGATCTGCCATTAATCTGCAGGGATATCTGCATCACCTGCTGCGTTATAACAGCTGATTTCATTCAGTTCTTGCACTAATTTCAACTCCGAACACATGTACTGTACGTTTCTGATGGCCATCGGTAAATTGTACACACTCCTACGGGATCACGAAAACAGTAGGAGACATGAAATGTACATTAAAGCAATCCTTGAGGTGTGTATTATTCAATAGGATATATTTGCAGGAACATCGGGAAACGACAACTGTCAAAACTTCAAAAGACCTCCAGCTGTCATGTTCCATTACCTGCTTCGTTCGCCTCAACCTCTCCGGGACGTGGTTACATTGTATCCCAGAATGCACTTTCCTCTCTCAGAGGGTTGTTTGCCCTCCTACCGTGGTTCCATGTCCTAAAATTTATTTGTCATTTGAAGAACAAGGCAATGTTTTAATGGCGTGCCAAATATTTAGCCTGTTATTAGGCAAATTAGATAGAAGACTATTTTTGATGGGTATTAAATGTCTGTGTGCACCTCAAGTGGATTTTGTTGAATTCATTATATAAACTTATTCTTTTACCTGCATTTTAGAGATTGGAATCACCTTGACCTGCTCACAATTAACTGACAAATGAAGGGAGACTACTGAGACACTAAAGGCCGAAAAAATTCATCTCTACTTTTTGAGAAAAAAAATGATGAGGGAGGGATGCTTTGTTTTTGTGGGGTTTTTTTCACAAAAGAGCAAACCTATCCAGCTTTTCTGAAAAACCGATGCATTAATTTATTACAATTTGCATGATACCAACAGTGTTCTTGAGTCAACATTCAACAATACTGTTTCCTTCAAATAAAACAGAACAACAAGCAACTCTTTGAATTGATGTTCAAGAACATTATTTTGGTAAACTTTGGAGAGAAATGATAAAAATGAGCCTCCATATGCAAACACTCAAAGTTTTCCATTATTTTTCTTTCCAAATTTGGCCCAGAACTTTTCGTGGAATTTTATGTTCTATCAATTGAAACAAAATTGGATAAAATCTGATGATGAGACTTAAACACTTCAGCTGTTTTCTTTACCTAGTTCAGAATAACCTGGCCATATTTTGAACTCCCGTGATAAATCTATATTATTAAAAGAGCAGGCCTGAAATGTCTCTGTGTGTAATGTCTGTCACAGATGGTGTCTGTTGCACCCTTGCAAGTGGTTTAGAACCACCAAACTTCATACACATGTACTACAGGAAAATGATGGTATTTTCTCAAGGTCATACACTGTTTATTATGATACATGAAATATAGCTAGGCTTTTCAAATTAATACTCTGTGTACATCTGGTGATGGTTCAGAGGTGTGCTGAAGAGGATTAACCTTGACCTCTTTTATCCAGGTCAGATCCTATTTAGTATATTTCATGAAGGAATATATCTTCATTGTCCATATATATACCGCATGTGCTTGGACCTGAAGTCTATTGAATGTCATTAAACTTTTGTCTAAAGGTCAAATCCTATATGTCAAATCTAAGACCTCCGAATTCAGTTAGGAAAGACCAGAAATTTTATCAAGATAAATGACCTTGATCTATATTTCCAAGATCAAATTACTTGATTTGATTAGGAGCGATTCAGATGAGTATATTTAGTATATTTGGTCATGCCCTACCAAAAGCTTCACACAAATTTTTCCCCATCAATTAAAGCCTTAGCAAAAGCTGATCTGGCTTTTCTAAAATGAGAACTACAGTAAACCCTACCCTACTGATAGTGATGACCCCTGCATTGTTTGTGCGAAACTTGATTTGTTTCAAGAATAAATTTCCAAACATGCATGTCTGAAACCTTTCCACTGCCCGAACAAGAAACACTTGTTCAGTCACATCTGGTTTCCCTGTATTTCACCTGCATACTATCAGTCTCATCTTCTTGATACAAAACCACACAAATATTGGATGAGCTTATAACCTACCTTGTAAATGCTCAACCACTCATGCCGGCACATCAGTTCATGCCAGTTTATTTGGCACGTTCTTGGTTAAATTGGTCAGTGGTGCAGAGATGGCTGAAAAAATTTGGCACAAACTTCCAGCAGCAACCTTCAAGCCCTGGGATCCGGGCCTTGCACTTTATTTGACATTAACCATTAGACAATTACATCTGCCCCAATAGCAGCAGAATGTTTTTGGTTCGTTCTTCTGAACTATTTCCTACCTCTTCAGCATGGGTCATTTTTAACTAATGGTAACTGGTGTAAATATGGATCACATTATCGTTCTTTTAAAAACAATAGTTATATTAATAAGTTTGGCAATTTCTGGTCGAAAATAGTCAAGTTATCACAGATAAAATATATTTCTAATGTTGAAGAGACAAAAAAAAAAGAGACCAGAAGAATGAATAACAAATCATGTGGGGAACCACACGTCAATGCTTCCGCTGCCACTATCAGGGCAGATCTAATTGTCTAAAGATTAACTTCAATTATTGTGCGAGTCCGGAGTTGCTGGAGCACTTTTGTTCAGCTTGGTCTTGTCAACGAGGTGCCCAAGATATGATATCAACTGTAGTATCATATGAAACACATTGTGGTGGCGTGCAATGAAATTCTACGCTTTCAAGCATCACAATACCTCTCTCTCACCAAGTACGTTCTCGTCAGTTTTCTTGTGCACAAGGATGCCGTCAATATCGCTTTCTACTTTATCCAGGTCTGCTAGCAGCTTTCTGATGAGTCTTAGTAATTATTGCTGGAGCATCCATGAGTCCAAAGGGCATTACTATGAATTCAAACAAACCCCCAGAAGTAGCAAATGTCACATATTTTGGGATAGCATCTTGCTCCATAACAATACTCCAATACTTCGCATGGGATAGGAGCCAAAACAGTCACCACGAGAGCCAGAAAAATCTATTTTTGGGCATACTGTGACTTCTAATAAAGCTGTTCATCCCTACTATTTTCAGTTCGTGGATTAAATAAATACCTAACCCAGAACAAACTCTACCAGTCAAGTAATACATCTCTCAGCCCTACCTTTAACTATATTTTAGCTTTGTAGCGACAACATAAATCTCTATTTAAAGACATAACTTATAAGACAAAACAATGGATATCTTTAGGAAATATTTTATTACTGGATTTGTTTGGAAGATACTCGACATAGAGTACCAAATGTGATATTGATGTACAGTACACAGAAGGAAGAACCATTTCAGATGATGTGAATACTGCATCAAGATATCCCAACACTCCTATGGTAATATGTACAACAATATAATTGGGAATAGACTGAACAGCTATGTGGTCAAGATCTGGATACACCGTAGGAAAACAAGTTACATGGAGGACTGTTCTGTTTTCATTTAGAGCTTCAAGGCAGTGGAAACCAACAAGATAAATCATTGTTATTATCATAGTGAACATTTTGATCATGTTGATTAAGCAACTTCAATCTCATTGAATTCAATAAGGTACTGGGTGAGATGACACTGTTATAATTAAAATTGTATTTGCCTGTATGAAATGATTTAAGAATATCTCTATAAATCCTGGGATGATGGCATGAATATGATTAATTATATGAAACATTAAAGAGATGAACATAGTGGACAAACGATTAACATGAATGTGTATAATTACAACTAACGATTGTACGAAGAACACCGAATCATTATGTAAACAAGATGAACAACAATGCACCACAGTAAGCAGTAGGAACAGCCAAATGCTATACAGAATGCATTCATTTATATAATTATTTGGAAGACCATTTTCGACACGGTTAAAACTTATTTCCAATCAGCTCACTTGACCAACTGCAATATTAGTCTAACAGATAGCGTATACCCAGCTGTCAAACAATCAATCATAAGCCTTGGACTACAAGATGCAAGTATATATTTACAGCAGTTTCTAATGAGCATGAAGAACATCAAGATGTATTCAATGTTCCTGGAATTCAAGCTAAAAATTTCTGTTCACATCACTATTGAATTGACTTTCCTCGGTGTAACTCAAGCCTAATGACCAGCATGGAGAATAAGTAAGACATATTAAATACTCCTAGAGTCCGAGCTTAAAATTTCCGTATGTATCACAATTGAATGGACTTTCCTCAAATTAACTTATGGTAATCCCTCTGATAACTCAATCACAGGAAGTGAAATTCCCCAACACAAAATTTGGGATGATCAAATTTATTAGAACAAAAAGTTGACAAAATGATCCAAAATCAAGCAGAAAATCCATTATTTATTTCAATGATTTTTAGAAATGACAACATTTATTAGAACTAATTTAATTTTGCCACCAAAATTGGGGGAGCTGAATTTTGATAGTGGGATTGAGTTATTAGAGGGAATATCTCAAGCCTACTCACCAACATGGAGAATAAATAACACTAAATATTCTGGAGTCCAAACTAAAATTTCTTGTTCACATCACAATTGATTGGACTTTCCTCAATGGAAATAAATCCTAATGACCAGCATGAACAATAAGAAAGATGTAGTAAATATTCAGAGTCCATACTAAAATTTCTGTTCACATCACAAAACTTGACTTGCACTATAACTGAAATTAATCCTCAAATGATACTATCTGCTCCCGATAGCAAACTGCAAATCAGGCCACGTGCCAATGCACCTGCCGCTACCATCACAGCAGATAGTATTATCAAAGGATTAACCTGAACTATACTGCAAGAATCGACTGTCCTAGATGTAACAGTTTCTCAAAATTTGACTTGAATTGACTAATTCAAATACAGACCGCATCTTCATTATTCAAATAATTGACTGAATAATTCAACCTTCTTTTCCATGCATGTATAATGCTAGAACATTTAGTAATCATTCAAAGTGAATATAAATATGGCAGTTCTCGTATCCATAGCTATAAGACGTTTACGAGCTACAGACCTAACCATCGGCCATAAATTTACAGGCTGAGCTAGCTCGTTTATATGTACACATCAGATGTCTGGTATCCACAGGACGTAAAATACCCTAAGAGCATTGTGAAACTGTGTTACCCCGTGAGCAGATTGCTCTTTTATACGGTCTAGAGTCTGATACATTATCATGTGAGGATGTTGATTAAAAATCTTCCATAAAAATTAGGACAGGAGTTCTCATTACTCATCCGGAAATGATTTACTGATTAATGGCTAGAATGTCTAAAATAGAATCTCAAACTCATTGCCGATATATCATCAGCTTCACAACATTTGACATTTGGTGCATGTTAACGTATATCATGTAAATGCTTCATCAAATGTCTAATATTATGACAATTCTTCGTCTTCCGACATCCATATGTCCGGACTAGAGCGTGCACTTGTCCTAAAATAACAGACTGAAAATGAGATGGATAGATAGCTAAAATTTCACATTCAATTCTTTTATCTCGCTCATACAATGGAAAAAAACCTGTGCCATATTGCGGTTCTTTACACTTCTTCACATCTCACTTCTGATTCCATTTCGAGCAATGTCCCGCTTCTGGCACAGTTTCGAGTGATATCCCACTTCCGACACTGTTATGAATTCCACACCTAGTAGAATGTTGGGTTTTATCCAACTTCTGGTAACGTTTCAGATGATACACAATTCCTGGCACCATTTTAAGCGGCATCCCAACCAAGAACTACTGTAATTCCTGGAGCTGTTGTGAGTGGTGTTCCACTTCTGCCACCATTTTGACAAGTTTTTCCTTATCAAAGGCACAAAAATTATCTTCAACTTCAACTTCATATTTGTCCGCCATATAGCTGCTCCACAAGTTATTTGTTATTCATTCTTTTAAATTATCTTACCAGTTTGCTCATTATAATTAAAATTCAGGTCAGAGATCAATTTCATTGTGTCAGTCCATTCCAGCAGATGATTGTACATGACAATTGATTCTACATCATGATCCAAATGAAAAACAACTGAACATGTGCAAGAAGAAATTACAAATGAACAGCATGAAATATATGGCAGCATCTGCATCTTGGCTCAGATCGAACAGCTTTTCTAAGCCAAAAGGACCACTGCCACCATTGAGTAAATAAGAATGTCCAGAAGTATGAATTATGAGGATAAGGAATGAACGAATGAGATTTGTACACGTCCAGTACACACTGCTCAAAACAACAAAACGTAAACATTGGTTGTAATAACATAATATAACATAATAATAACGTAATATACAACATAGCTTGAACTTTTTGATGTCCTGCAGACATAAATTACATCATATCAAATTATAGGTTAATTTGGTAAATTCATCAATCTAATACGAATCATTTAATGACACACAAAAATATACAGAAAATGTCAAGTATTTCCCACAAACCAACAATATCACACTGAAGTACTTTACATCTTGGCCTGTCTTGATGCGGAATTAGATCAGTATTTTCTGACATGGTTTAGTATTTGGTAGAAGCAAATATCTTGCTAACATCTTACCAGATTTTTATACGGTTTCTATTCCCCAGATCTCTAACATGTACATCTACTTATTTTTGTTGTAAATATCTACAAATTACCAAGTAACCTTATACATTATTGTATCATTTTATACAAAATAAGTTGTTTTTTGTCTAATTTTCCCTTTTCTCACCACATTTTATGTTGGGTTTGAAAATGACAGATTTCTTCATAATTCAGTCGATACTGAAGGTCCATAACGGACCGATAGAAACAGCAGCCACACAAGATTTCTATTCATGGCGCAACTGTGTCCGTCCCTGTCCGACCTTTTGACCTCTTCTGTACTATTGCCTTTTAGCCAATGAGTACTCACAACCTTATGAAAGACACTTGATTGGTCGGACAAACTAGGCAGTGGCCATTTGCTGTCCGTTTAGGTCATAAAATCGTGCAAAACTCGCTGCATTCACTTCTTCGTAAAGCTGCAGTCCATTTTGCTTATCGCCAAACTTTTGGAGATTTTCAGCAGCACATAAATGACTATCTACATTGGAAGAATCAAGCATACGAAGTATCTCCGGATTTTTTGGTTCCATCACTGTAAAATCTGACTTGTAATGTATCGTCTAGTAACTGATTCCTTTCTGCTTTGTTCTCGTGTAACAAACCTTGAGTGCCATCAGTATATAATGTATCATACATTGGATTGGCAAAATTTGTGGACTGAAATAGAAAAAAACCCAAGAATTACTTAGAAAATATGAACAACACTGGTTTGTTTTTTCGCAATCTTGCGGACAAAGCGATTTTGGCCCCCAATACCAAGCTGATCCAATAAGGCTGTGCGCGAAGCGACAGCCTTAATGACAGGACAATGAAGCTCTGCTGCTACCAGTGGAGTGAGTAGATGAGTGTTGGAGAGTGGTAAATAAAGTTGACAATCTGAATCTATCCATTCAAATGTAAATATATTATACATATAAGTTTAAACCAATAATCGTTTGCAGTAATATATGTATATGTGATTTGATTATATATACTTTCCTGCTTCATAATCCTATAAAACAACATCAGTATGCTTGAAATAACTGTGTGATTTCAAGGTCCTTTCTCAATGCTCTGTTTTGAGCGTTGGCAACATCCCGTCTGATATTAAAAATACGAATAATCTAAAAAGAAGTTTGATCTAAATTATTTGTCAAGCCCAGGGATGATTGTTAAAACTATTCTCTAATGAACCGTAAAATAAAAAAATATATATTTAAATAAAATGCCTTTTCTTGGGGTCTTAGTGTTCTTTCTCTTAAAAACTTATAAATATAATGGAGAATATTTAGTGTTGCTCAAATAAATTAAAAGGCCCATTTAAACCAGGAAATCTGAATGGGCTAAACTTAATGGGCTAAACTTTACCGCAATATGATGAGCTTTAAAGTCAGAAACTTTCTGTCTACTCCGTTTCTAGGCTCACGGTTATGGAAGGCCAAATGTCCAAACAATCAGAAACTCACAGTTATTGAATCGAAAACCTAAGTTTTCAAACAGAAAACTTAAGTTATCAAAGAGAAAACCATGGTTTTTGAACTGAAAACTTAAGTTTACGGCCAAAAACCTAGGTTATCTAATTATATAATTACACATCCATTCGCTCCCGTGTTTTACAGGGACGGATAAAATTCTGCAATAGGGCTAATACTCAAGCATTGATACGTCATAGCAATGGCTCGAAAATAGGGTGATTTATAGGAATAAGCCTACTAACATTCCAGTCATAGTTTGCCCTAGGGCCTTCCGTCATGTGCTTCTATTCCGACACCCGTGGTGCCATATATGGACATGAGGAATGCTGTGTAATCACATGACCAGCATGATTGTTGATGAGTGGTTTGAGTGCGAGAATGCGGCTGTTTACAGTTTAGACCTCACACAGAGTAACAAGGTAACATGTAGAATATGATGCGCTGTACTTTAATTAAACACGTGTTGGTGATGGTGCTGTTGTCTTTTCTGCACCATTGTGAGATAACAGCAACAACAGTAACAAATTTTGTCAGAAACTGAACACATCTGAACTAATGCTGTTGCTCATTGGCTGTGATGGCGCTTGCAACCCGAGGATTGCAACTCGTTGCTATATTTATCTTAGGTTCTGATGGTAATTTATTGTGTTAATTAATGCCCTCAGAAACACTTTAATGAAATGTAAATGGAGATAATGGAGGGGGGTGTTCTTTTTGTGAAAGGGTGGCATTAATCAAGGCAAAGGTGGAACATGAATGACTACCCCTTCAATTACTTTAGGTGCAGAAAAATGATAATTTTCAGATTATTGTGTGTTCTGGATGAAACTTTTTTGGCGGTTCTTGGCAAACTTGAAACGATCAAATCTATAAGAACAACTGTATGAGTGTTCACAGGATTGGGGATGATCAAATTTTAATATTGTATAGGTAAATGAATTAAAAACCAGAGAATTCCCCTTCCTTGTCACCTTAAATGTCACAGTAAGCAGTGTTTTGTTTGTTTGTTTGTTCGTTTGTTTTTACAAAGACAGATGTCTAAATTTTGGATATAACTTGTGATCCGTTGTAAATATAGTTCACCCACATCCCTAAATTTCCACAGATTCTATTGCTTTATTACCTCCCCCTTGTGTGTTCAACATCCAGTATGGATGATGATATTATTGACGAAAGGCAAATATTCTGTTCACCAACAGATGACTGCCTCAATATTGATGATGACTGTTTTGTGTGCATGTTTGAAAACATGTTTGGGGTATTTGTTACGAATTGTTTTTCCGTGTATATGTTGAGAATTTAAGCCGGTAACTTCTATGCAATCTGGTGAAATAAGTCTGGTCTTGTTAACGGGAATGTTCATTTAATCTTGGGGCAAAAATTCTGGATCTTTTTCGCTGTGTTAAACTTAAATTGTGTAGAGTGGGGACAAAACTGAAATCGTTGTTGTATAATATCGGTTAATCCTTAATGTTGGGATCACTAGACAATGCATCTAATCTGGATTCATATGCCTAGTGGAAATTCCTGGAAATCGAATTCCATCCTGGAATGTGCTTAAATATTAGGATAAATCCTGGAAACTCCTGGAAAATCACATTTTTAGTTCCATTATGTCTTTCCTATTAAAATTATGTAATATAGTACTGGAAAACTCCTGGACAATGACCTAAATGAACTTGAAAATCTCATGGAATTTTCATTAAATGAAAGTGTTAGAACGTGATACAGCAATGTGTCTAGACTCTACACGAAGAATAGACAATACATACAGTAGGCAAGTCTGGGTACAACAAGTGTCTCAGACACATTAATAAAGGCTCAGACAATAGTTTTCTACATGAAATATCTGCTGTACCATGTTCTATTAAAGTTCACCCAACTACCAACATTTCACCAGTTTTAGTGAAACTTTCTGAACATTCCCATTAGCAGGCCGTTTGTTAGTTCTGTAGTGTAAATATGAAACTGTTAGATGATCTGTACGAACTGATTGTACAAATTGTTGAACAAATTACCTGTTGTTGTTTTTATCAAAGATATAATAAAGATGAGCCATAAGGTTTGAATATACAACGATTTACTTGTTCAGGAAAATTCTTTCAAACCAGGTTAGGGTGAGCTCGCTCTCTAGAATGGAGGTAAAAAAAAGGTCGTTTTTACTCCAGTTTTGATTCCTTCTTATCCAATACTCCACAAATTCAAGCGTATTAATCTGTATATTGTTCCATGTATTTCACCTGCCTACTATCAGTCTCATCTTTTGGATACAAAACCACACAGATATTGGATGAGCTTATAACATACCTTGCAAATGCTCAACCACTCATGCCTGCACATCAGTTCATGCCAGTTTAATTGGTACGTTCTTGGTTAAATCGGTCAGTGGAGTAGAGATGGCTGGAAAAATCTGGCACAAACTTCCAGCAGCAACCTTCAAGCCCTGGGAATAATCTTAATCCTGGACTTGCAGTGTATTTGACATTAACCATTAGACAATTACATCTGCTCCAATAGCAGCGGAATGTTTCTGGTTCGTTCTTCTGAACTATTTCCTACCTCTTCAGCATGGGTCATTTTTTAACTAATGGTAACTGGTGTAAATATGGATCACATTATCGTTCTATTAAAACAATAGTTATATTAATAAGTTTGGCAATTTCTGGTCGAAAATAGTCAAGTTATCACAGATAAAATATATTTCTAATGTTGAAGAGACAAAGAAAAGAGACCAGAAGAATGAATCACAAATCATGTGGGGAACCACACGTCAATGCTCCCGCTGCCACTATCATGGCAGATCTAATTGTCTAAATTACAAGCGTCTAGTCCGTCATTCATAATTCAGCCGTCGTCCATTAGAGAATATCCGCGTCCATAATCCAAAGACATATTCCATATTCCATATAACAGTATTAGCACCAAATTCAAAAAGACAATCACAGTATACATAAACATAGGCTTGTTTTCTGCAAGAGAGAAGCGGTCAACAGTTTTCAATGATGCCGGCAAGACATTATGATGTTCCAAAAATATCAAATCCGTATCGCTGATCAGTATTCTTAATCCATAATATTCGTTGTAAAGTCGTCATCTAATGAATGATGTATCGCAGTCACGCTTTGATTGTGACTGATCATATGAGGATCTTGAAGTACATGGGTTCATACGGCCCCTAGCCCCGGGTTAAGCGGAGTTAGACACAAACTACGAAACGTAACGCCATAGACCTTGCCCGCTACGCTCGTATTTTGCTATCAGCATGCGATATGTATCGCCAAATTTGAGAAACTTTGAGTGGAGGCGCTTGGTGGTGTAACCCTGTTTTATAAGTTTCTGCAACAATGTTTTGTGACATTGATTAAAATCGTCACATTTAACACAGGATCTAGCAAATGCTACTAGGCGTGATATGTATACGCCATATGCAGGTCCCACTGGAATATTACTGTCCAGAAAGGGATAGTTTACGATGTCGAAATTGTATTCATCTCTTTTGTCATACAGTCGACGAGAGAGAAGGCCTGCTTCATTTTTAGAGAGATATAGGTCTAAATATGATGTGCCTGTAGGGTTATCTGTAGTTTCCTTCAAATCCAGTGAAGGTGGATATATATCCTTCACTGCGTCATTTATATAGCGATTATCCACAGCGAGAAGATTGTCTATATAGCGTTTGGTGAATGAGAAGGAACGGGCTTTGAATGGATCTGTTTTTGAAAGTGCCTGCATATAGTCATATTCATAAGAGAACAGATATAGGTCAGCCAATAAGGGTGCACAATTAGTACCCATTGGAATACCTATATGCTGTTGATATATTGTGTTGCCAAATTTCACATTTTTAATGAGAAATTCAAGCAACTCTATAAACAAAGAAACATCCCATGAATGATATCTCTTGTATGTGGTAGAGCTAAAGAATGCTTCATGGCTTCCGACATTAATATATCTACGATCAGTTTTCTTGAACACAGATACTATTAATGAACTTAGATGGTCAATAAGGTCCTGATGAGGGATTGTAGTATAGAGAGTCGAGAAATCCCATGTGGATACATGTCTATACGGTATGTGACCTTTAGCATCAAGTTCTTCCGTAACAAGCGTCCAGTCCGTCATTCATAATCCAGCCGTCGTCCATCAGAGAACATCCGCGTCCATAATCCAAAGACCTATTCCATATTCCAAATAACAGTATTAGCACCAAATTCAAAAAGACAATCATAGTATACATAAACATAGGCTTGTTTCCTGCAAGAGAGAAGCGGTCAACAGTTTTCAATGATGCCGGCAAGACATCATGATGTTCCAAAAATATCAAATCCGTATCGCTGATCAGTATTCTTAATCCACAATGTTCGTTGTAAAGTCGTCACCCAAAGAATGATGTATCTCAGTCACGCTTTGATTGTGACTGTTCATATGAGTACCATGAGGATCTTGAAGTACATGGGTTCATACGGCCCCCAGCCCCGGGTTAAGCGAAATTAGACACAAGTTACGAAACGTGGCGCCATAGATCTTGCACGCTACGTCCGTATTTTGCTATCAGCATGCGATATGTATCGCCAAATTTGAGTGGAGGCGCTTGGTGGAATAGCCCTGTTTTATAAGTTTCTGCAACAATGTTTTGTGACGTTGATTAAAATCATCACATTTAACACAGGATCTAGCAAATGCTACTAAGCGAGATATGTATACGCCATATGCAGGTCCCACTGGAATATTACTATCCAGAAAGGGATAGTTTACGATGTCGAAATTGTAATCATCTCTTTTGTCATAAAGTCGACGAGAGAGAATGCCCGCTTCATTTTTATAGAGATAGAGATCTAAATAAGATGTGCCTGTAGGGCTATCTGTAATTTCCTTCAAATCCAGTGAAGGTGGATAAGACATTTTGAGTTTTTCAATATCCACATACATTCAACGCCAGAGTTGGCGTTGGCGCCAGAGTTAATCTGAAGATTAACTTCAATTATTGTGCGAGTCCGGAGTTGCTGGAGCACTTTTGTTCAGCTTGGTCTTGTCAACTAGGTGCCCAAGATATGATATCAACTGTAGTATCATATGAAACACATTGTGGTGGCGTGCAATGATATTCAACTCTTTCAAGCATCATAATACCTCTCTCTCACAAGTACGTTCTCCTCAGTTTTCGTGTGCACAAGGATGCCGTCAATATCGCTTTCTACTTTATCCAGGTCTGCTAGCAGCTTTCTGATGAGTCTTAGTAATTATTGTTGGAGCATCCATAAGTCCAAAGGGCATTACCATGAATTCAAACAAACCCCCAAAAGTAGCAAATGTCACATATTTTGGGATAGCATCTTGCTCCATAACAATACTCCAATACTGGGATAGGAGCCAAAACAGTCACCACGAGAGCCAGAAAAATCTATTTTTGGGCATACTGCGACTTCTAATAAAGCTGTTTATCCCTACTATTTTCAGTTCGTGCACTAAATAAATACCTAACCCAGAACAAACTCTACCAGTCAAGTAATACATCTCTCAGTCCTACCTTTAACTATATTTTAGCTTTGTAGCGACAACATAAATCTCTATCTAAAGACATAACGTATAAGACAAAACAATGGATATCTTTAGGAAATATTTTATTACTGGATTTGTTTGGAAGATACTCGGCATAGAGTACCAAATGTGAAATTGATGTACAGTACACAGAAGGAAGAACCATTTCAGATGATGTGAATACTGCATCAAGATATCCCAACACTCCTATGGTAATATGTACAACAATATAATTGGGAATAGACTGAACAGCTATGTGGTCAAGATCTGGATAAACCGTAGGAAAACAAGTTACATGGAGGACTGTTCTGTTTTCATTTAGAGCTTCAAGGCAGTGAAAACCAACAAGATAAATCATTGTTATTATCATAGTGAACATTTTGATCATGTTGATTAAGCAACTTCAATCTCATTGAATTCAATAAGGTACTGGGTGAGATGACACTGTTATAATTAAAATTGTATTTGCCTGTATGAAATGATTTAAGAATATCTCTATAAATCCTGGGATGATGGCATGAATATGATTAATTATATGAAACATTAAAGAGATGAACATAGTGGACAAACGATTAACATGAATGTGTATAATTACAACTAACGATTGTACGAAGAACACCGAATCATTATGTAAACAAGATGAACAACAATGCACCACAGTAAGCAGTAGGAACAGCCAAATGCTATACAGAATGCATTCATTTATATAATTATTTGGAAGACCATTTTCGACACGGTTAAAACTTATTTCCAATCAGCTCACTTGACCAACTGCAATATTAGTCTAACAGATAGCGTATACCCAGCTGTCAAACAATCAATCATAAGCCTTGGACTACAAGATGCAAGTATATATTTACAGCAGTTTCTAATGAGCATGAAGCACATCAAGATGTATTCAATGTTCCTGGAATTCAAGCTAAAAATTTCTGTTCACATCACTATTGAATTGACTTTCCTCGGTGTAACTCAAGCCTAATGACCAGCATGGAGAATAAGTAAGACATATTAAATACTCCTCGAATCCGAGCTTAAAATTTCCGTATGTATCACAATTGAATGGACTTTCCTCAAATTAACTTATGGTAATCCCTCTGATAACTCAATCACAGGAAGTGAAATTTCGCACCACAAAATTTGGGATGATCAAATTTGTTAGAACAAAAAGTTGACTAAATGCTCCAAAATCATGCAGATAATCCATTATTTATTTATTTCAATGAATTTTAGAAATGACATTTATTAGAACCAATTTAATTTTGCCACCAAAATTGGGGGAACTGAATTTTGATAAGGGGATTGAGTTATTAGAGGGAATATCTCAAGCCTACTCACCAACATGGAGAATAAATAACACTAAATATTCTGGAGTCCAAACTAAAATTTCTTGTTCACATCACAATTGATTGGACTTTCCTCAATGGAAATAAATCCTAATGACCAGCATGGACAACAAGAAATATGTAGTAAATATTCAGAGTCCATACTAAAATTTCTGTTCACATCACAAAACTTGACTTGCAGTATAACTGAAATTAATCCTCAAATGATACTCTCTGCTCCTGATAGCAAACTGCAAATCAGTCCATGTGCCAATGCACCTGCCACTACTATCGGAGCAGATAGTATTGTCAAAGGATTAACTTGAAGAAAACTGCAGAATGGACTGTCCTAGATGTAACAGTTTCTCAAAATTCGACTTGAATTGAATAATTCAAATACAGACCGCATCTTCATTATTCAAATAATGGACTGAATAATTCAACCTTCTTTTCCATGCATGTATAATGCTAGAACATTTAGTAATCATTCAAAGTGAATATAAATATGACAGTTCTCGTAACCATAGCTATTAGACGTTTACAATCTACAGACCTGACCATCGGCCATAAATTTAGCTCGTTTATATGTACACATCAGATGTCTGGTGTCCACAGGACGTAAAATAGCCTAAGAACATTGTGAAACTGTGTTACTCCGTGAGCAGATTGCTCTTTTATACGGTCTAGAGTCTGATACATTATCATGTGAGGATGTTGATTAAAAATCTTCCATAAAAATTAGGACAGGAGTTCTCATTACTCCTCCGGAAATGATTTACTGATTAATGGCTAGAATGTCTAAAATAGAATCTCAAACTCATTGCCGATATATCATCTGCTTCACAACATTTTGACATTTGGTGCATGTTAACATATATCATGTAAATGCTTCATCAAATGTCAAATATTATGACAATTCTTCGTCTTCTGACATCCATATATCCGGACTAGAGTGTGCACTTGTCCTAAAATAACAGACTGAAAATGAGTTGGATAGATAGCTAAAATTTCACATTCAATTCTTATATCTTGCTCATACAATGAAAAAAACCTGTGCCATATTGCGGTTCTTTACACGTTTTCACATCTCACTTCTGCCACCATTTCGAGCAATGTCCCGCTTCTGGCACCGTTTCGAGTGATATCCCACTTCCGACACTGTTATGAATTCCACATCTGGTAGAATTTTTATCCGACTTCTGGTAACGTTTTAGATGATATACAATTCCTGGCACCATTTTAAGCGGCATCCCAGCCAGGCACCACTGTAATTCCTGGAACTGTTTTGTGTGGTGTTCCACTTCTGCCACCATTTTGACAAGTTTTTCCTTATTAAAGTCACAAAAATTATCTTCAACCTCAACTTCATATTTGTCCGCCATATAGCTGCTCCACAAGTTATTTGTTATTCATGCTTTTAAATTATCTTACCAGTTTGCTCATTATAATTAAAATTCAGGTCAGAGAGATCAATTTCATTGTGTCAGTCCATTCCAGCAGATGATTGTACATGACAATTGATTCTACGTCATGATCCAAATGAAAAACAACTGAACATGTGCAAGAAGAAAATAACAAATGAACTGCATGAAATATATGGCAGCATCTGCATCTTGGCTTAGCTCGAACAGCTTTTCTAAGCCAAAAGGACCACTGCCACCATTGAGTAAATAAGAATGTTCAGAAGTATGAATTATGAGGATAAGGAATGAACGAATGAGATTTGTACACGTCCAGTACACACTGCACAAAACAACAAAACGTAAACATTGGTTGTAATAACATAATATAACATAATAATAACGTAATATACAACATAGCTTGGACTTTTTGATGTCCTGCAGACATAAATTACATCATATCAAATTATAGGTTAATTTGGTAAATTCATAAATCTAATACGAATCATTTAATGACACACAAAAATATACAGAAAATGTCAAGTATTTCCCACAAACCAACAATATCACACTGAAGTACTTTACATCTTGGCCTGTCTTGATGCGGAATTAGATCAGTATTTTCTGACATGGTTTAGTATTTGGTAGAAGCAAATATCTTGCTAACATCTTACCAGATTTTTATACGGTTTCTATTCCCCAGATCTCTAACATGTACATCTACTTATTTTTGTTGTAAATATCTACAAATTACCAAGTAACCTTATACATTATTGTATCATTTTATACAAAATAAGTTGTTTTTTGTCTAATTTTCCCTTTTCTCACCACATTTTATGTTGGGTTTGAAAATGACCGATTTCTTCATAATTCAGTCGATACTGAAGGTCCATAACGGACCGATAGAAACAGCAGCCACACAAGATTTCTATTCATGGCGCAACTGTGTCCGTCCCTGCCCGACCTTTTGACCTCTTCTGTACTATTGCCTTTTAGCCAATGAGTACTCACAACCTTATGAAAGACACTTGATTGGTCGGACAAACTAGGGCAGTGGCCATTTGCTGTCCGTTTAGGTCATAAAATCGTGCAAAACTCGCTGCATTCACTTCTTCGTAAAGCTGCAGTCCATTTTGCTTATCGCCAAACTTTTGGAGATTTTCAGCAGCACATAAATGACTATCTACACTGGAAGAATCAAGCATACGACGTATCTCCAGATTTTTTGGTTCCATCACTGTAAAATCTGACTTGTAATGTGTCGTCTAGTAACTGATTCCTTTCTGCTTTATTCCCGTGTAACAAACCTTGAGTGCCATCAGTATATAATGTATCATACATTGGATTGGCAAAATTTGTGGACTGAAATAGAAAAAAATACAAGAATTACTTAGAAAATATGAAGGAAATCTTAGTAAAATAGCTGATTAATTGACCACAGCAGATAAATTCTGAATCATTTTCGTGGTACAGTGAAACCTGCGAATACCAAAACCTGGGTAAACCGACCAACCTCTACATACTGACATTATCCATGATCCCAATACTTACGTTTTAAGATATTTTGAAACTTGATAAAACAGAACCCTGTCCAAACCCACACTACAATCTGGTCTCAAGTATGGTCAGTTTACACAGGTTTCACTGTATTTCCCGAATTGGATATTCAGGAAGATGAAAGACTGACCCATAAACACAAATATTCCTGAAAGACTGACCCATAAACACAAATAACAAGAACAGTGATCAATGTGGATGAATTAATATTTCAGGAGGCTATGCATAAACTTAATTCCTGTTTCTCAATAAAGCCAGGATTTTAAGACTAGAATTCAATAAGTTGATGTGGATATAACATATTCCATCTTTCGAAACAGGACATTGTACAGCCAGACACGGTAATTTGTTTATTCGTGTCTTGTGTCTGATGAACGGATCAGGGCATGCAGACCATGGTCATAGGTAAATGATGAATTTTTAGTGAATGGGTCACAGTTTGTCTATTCGGTGTCTCAGTTCAATGCAGCTAGTTGTTATGTTCTCCAGGTTTCCCTCAAATCTAGTAAACAGGTGTCTGATGACGGAGCTGACAAATCTACCGATTTGTCTCGGACATCTGGGTTTTGCCCGATGGACAGACGTACAAATGTATATGATGATGACAATACCCTGAGACCGAATGGCCGAGGGGTAAAAATTGTCAAGGCAGAGCCAGAAATTTATTATATTCAACCTGAAAGCTAAACATTTTGAGAATAGAGTGATTCTACCCTTGTCTCAGGAATGTTTTTTTCTTCTTCTTCTCAACTCACCTTATCTTGTTCAAACTGATATGTATCCCCAAGAGGTTGTCTTTCATCTGCTTCAGGTTCTGGCTCGTCGTAATCACCAGGTAAATATATGGGATTATTAATCTCTACGTTACCATTGTCTTGAATTCGTCGGTGTTTGAACTGACGGTGTAATCTGTCAAGGAGAATCAGCGGAGTTCAGCGATTATGGTGAAAATATTTACATTCTATTTACTCTTTGAGTAAAGATACAAATGCACGTGATTTTCGAGTGCAGTACTTCAGCTGTCAGACTGCACCACGTGGGAAGACAAAAGGATATCTCATGGTATAACCTTTATAGAAATTTAAGATTGCATAGAGCTTACAATGTTAGATAGCGGTAAGCTCCCGCCAAGCTCCCTTTTGAAACATGGCAAGCTCTCAGCGATCTTGCACCCACCAATGCCGTACCGGCAGCTCCCCGCAAGCTTGCACTAGCTCCCCACAAGCTCCCTGCAAGCTGCTACCTTGTGACTCACTACCGAAAAGCTCCATTTAAAACAGTGCTAGTTCGCTACTTATCATGGGAGACAGCGCAACACAGGGAGAGTAAAAGAAATATCCACTTGTGTTGTTATTTTTACTTCTCTAAAATTGTGAGTTTATTGTGTAATATGAATTTAACACTTCATCTCTGCAAAAAACATACATATATGACTGCATCACAAGAAAGGAATTTTTTTTCTTGCACAAAATGACCCCTTTCTTGTGACGGAGCCATATATGTACATGTGTAGTGCAAAAGAAGGTGGACTTTTTTTACACACCCTGTATAATAAACCGACAGACCAACCTGAATGTCTTTGGGGCATCAAGGGGGGCAACACTATGTATGTACAGTAAGAAGAATTGGTACTTACGATTTCCTTTTTCTGTATAGAAATGTTGCTAGGAGTGCTAATAAAATGAGCAGACAAATGACTACAGGAACAACCACACTGATGGCACCTGCAAAGAAAATAATAATAATAATAATCTTTATTTAAATTCGATAACCCCATAGGAACAAGCCTATTTTCATGGGGGTCGAATACATGAACATTCATTGTAATCCTGCAAAGGATATCACCAACACTTGAAGTTAACCATGACAAAATAGGTCAAGGTCAGTCATCTTCAATAGGCTTCTGACCCATCACCAGTTATAATATATATTATGTGAATTTGGAAAGTCGCACAATATTCCTTCAAGAGATATTGTGTTAACAAGCAAGATGGACAGACAGATGGACTGACCACACAAACACCCTTGACCAAAATCGGCCAGGCGGTAAAACTCAATAGGCTTCTATTTCCCCATCCAATCCACATGATTTACTGATTTTCGGCCAAGGTGACCTTTGACCAAATGGGCTCCTCTTTGCCCCATGAGTAAGGTATACCCACTTTTGGTACCAATCCCTGACATGGAACTAAAGATATCGCACAGACAGAACAAGTAACAGAAGGACAGAAGTCGATATCGCATTATATGATCGTGTCTATTGAAGGACATGCATCTATATAGTTTCTCCTACATTTAGAGGGTGATCAAGTTTATTAGAGTGACAGATCCCAGTCTGAGACAGAACCTGGACATGATTTTAAAGTCGACATGGTTTGAATTATTAGGGAGTTTATCGTACCTGCAGTGGCGCCATCTTCTTGACGTTTGAGTCTCGACTCACAGCGGTCCCCAATGAAGTCCACAGGACATCTGTATAGGCAAATACACAAAAGAATCACAGTGAAAAGTGGGTGAGTGAGTGAATAGAGTGTCGCTTTCAACAATATTTCAGCTATATCGTGACGAACCAACTAAGCAATACCCAGCCAAGCTGCGTTCCTGCTACTTTAAAGAAGAAATCTTTGAAGCAGCATGGAACCAGACACCCTCCATCCACCCTATAAAACACTGAGGACAGCACACAAGAGTAAGTGAATAGAATTTAACGTCGCTTTCAACAATATTTCAGCTATATATCGCGACGAACCAACTAAGCACCATGCACCCAGCCAAGTTGCGTTCCTGCTACTTCAAAGAAGAAATCGTCAAAGCAGCATGGAACCAGACACCCTCCATCCACCCTATAAAACACTGAGGACAGCGCACAAGACACAGACAGGATGCTTACATGGTGCAATAAGGTTATCATATACATCCAAACTGTCAACTTGGTATTCTCTCCCTCCTCATATGCAGGAGACTATATACAGCGCATTTCAGTAATATACAGATCAAGCTTGTCTACTGAACTTCAGTCTCAATTTCTCAGTATTTCCAGCATATTCCAGTCTAATTCCAGCATGAATTCCAAGTTTCCCATGCTACCCTGGGCATACACCTTGGAATTTCTACTGCTGGGAATGACTGGCATGGCTAATTTTGAAGAAAAATCACCTGTGAATTTGTTTGTAAAGCTGGCTCTAACATTGACAGAAAGTAGACGCAAACTAAATGGCCAAACAACGCGAATATTTATGAGCTGTGATATACATGAGGAAGAAGTCTCAGGGAACCTAAGCGTGTCGACATAAGCAAGCCATTAACTATTGTTGAAGCAATAAGTCGCTCTCTTTTCATGCTCTATCTCTGTGAATCTAGGAGAGTTGGAATGATTAAGTCAAGGTGGAGTGGGCAGGGTGAAGGTGAAACAACATGAAGTAATCTACGTACATTAACTGGTGTAGACTTTTTTTCCAGCTGAAACTCAGGAATCAGTGTTTTATGGAAACCACCATCAATTGTAATTGATAAGGACAGTAACAGCACTGCTGATTTTGTTGATTATTTCAGGCATTGGTTTACACAATGGCCTGATATACTGATTTCATGCCCCAGTGAGCCATCAGACTCCGTCTGGCCAGGCATATTTGGTAAAATACTTGTCACAGCTAGGTGTCCTAGGCTTAACGTATTGGCAGGGGCGGGGGGAGATGTAACCTGGCAGAAATTAAGTGAATATATATTTATTCTATTTTAAAATTGGGGTAATATATGCTTAGTAATACGTGTTTGGTATGCTACAAATTTAGAAATATGCAGGACTTTCTCCTTATATTAAACATACGAGAACTGTGACAGGTGCAGAGGTTGAAGAGTCGCATCACTGGGGCATGGAATCTGTGATATCAAGCACTCCAAAGTGCCTTTCAATTGCCAGGCTTAATATGGCATAATTGTCGTGACCTGAAAACCAAGCCGGTGAGTGACATCACTGGGAGACAGAATCGGTGATATCAGCCTCAGACACTCCAAATTATGTTTCAATTATGGCCATGTTTTATATGGCGTTGTTGTGACCTAAACGTCAAATCGGCAGTCCATTAGAACCCACCTCGACCAGATTAACGTTTTTACTGGTGCTTACTATGGACAAACCCTTCATCTTTATCTGTTGGTGTAAAATTAAGAACCAGATCAAAACTCCAGATGAGAAATCTGGTTACAATTATTTGGGTTAAAGGCTAGGAAAGCTGGATAGAAAAAGTTTGAAGGTGGATTTCTAGTTCAGACTTTTTGATGGGACCTCGCAAGTGCCAAAGTTGCGTTCTCCTGTTGCTTCAAAGATCTCTGAAGTAACATGGAACCATCCACCCACCATCCACCCAATATAACACTGAGAACAGCACACAAACAGGGCATTTACATTGGTCCAATAAAGACAAGTGCAATTACAGTGCTACGCATTAATTTCTGTTGCTCCTCAGCAAAACGCATTGAAGCAACAGGAACCCGTACCCACTGGGCACCCACCAACCACGCGCTCAAGAGACTGGTACATTGTGGCAAGCACTGGTGAAAAAAAGATTTCTGGTCTAAGTAGACAGTAATGGACTGCCGGCGTGGCCTTGAAGAACGAGGTGCCAAAGTACATTTGGCTAGTTTCAACACATATGGTAAGCTCTCTAATAACTCAAACACTTTAATACCAGCTATTTACTCATTTAAATTAAAACCTTAGCCTGATGGATATTTCTTTTGCCAACATCTTGTAAAGTAGCCGAATTGTGAACTAGCTGTTCCGAACAATAAGAGCTGAATATTGACCGAATATTTCTTGGAATTGGCTTCTAAAGTGAGATTTAATATTTGCTAATTATTAGAGAGATTACCGTATATTTTCTGGCCATAATAACAATACCCTATTTCTTCTAATTTTTCCAACAGCATTTTTAGACTTAAAATCGGAAAAAATCCATCTATACAGTACAAGGCAGAAAAAACTTGATGCTAAACTCAAGCAGAACGCGAAGTAATCGAGACTGACCCGCTCTAGTTTATTGAAGGAGTCGCGACTATAAATTTCGGAACACGCGCTTTCGACCCGACTGTTTTCTGTAAACGCGTCAGCGTGTGAAAACGGCCGATGTAGCAGTCAAAAGGGATTACTTTATTGATCGCGTCAGATCGAGTCTTGTTGGCCGAACATGCCGAGATTGACAACCACGTAAGAAATTCCCCTCACAGTAAAATGTTCGTCGAGTGAAAGCTCATTGATAGTCCACATCATTCAATCAGCAACGAAATAATCGGCAATATACGTTCAAATTTTATTAACAATCATACCATAAACGTATAAGAAGTCTATTTTATTGAAGACGTACATTCATTGTGATGGAAATTGAGAAAATCAGCAAACAATTTGCCATTTTTTTGACCATTTTCAACGTCATCAAAATCTCATTTTCCGCGGTAGAATGTGGGAGATATTGGCCCCATTTCAAAGGTCATTTCCCCCACTTTCGACCTATGATGAGTGATTTAACAAATAACAAAGAAAAAACGAAGAATTTGATTGAATAGACATGTCCTCATCATGAATATTCGTTCGATAAAACAAGGTCGACTGAGCCGGTTAATACCGCGAAGCTGATTAGTTGAGAATGAGGTCATCGCAGGAAAGGCTGTGAGACAATCACAGCGATTGACTGGCTGTCTGTCTGTATGTCGATCTTCAGTGCCGAGTGAATTTATCGCACAGAAAATGGCTCCGTTGGAAACTTTAGCGAGCCGATTTGTTGGATTTACAATGGAAATAAAGGGTTTCTCGGATTTATATGTCGGATTAAAACCCACAGGGAGGATGTACTGGTATTTTAGCACGATCGTCCACTTGAATTGGGCGAATCGTGATGAGATTTTTTATGGAAACTATCATTTGGCTGGGACATAGATGCAAGGTAATGTTGCCGAAATCAAAGTTTTTTTTGTTTGTTTTATTTTCTCGCCTGGTTGGTTTTATTTTAGACACAAACGGGCAGATATTTTGAAGGACAGATTAATTAAAGTATGGGCTTTCTGAACATATATTTAGCAGGGTTTCAATCAAACGTACTACATGCAAATATATTGCTTCAAAAAAAAAAGACAGTCCGTAACAAAAACCTCCCGCATGCATTTATCCCAGCATACAAGGCTGACAAACGAGACTATCGGCAAGTAGCAAAGAGACCCGTTTATTTACAACACGCGAATTGTTCTAATCGCGTCATGCAGTATCATTACAGTTACGATGTACGGTCGACGCGTCTCAGTCGCGATTATGCTTTTGTTTTTGTGCGATTGAGGCGCATTTTCCGATTGAGATTAATAAATTATAGTCGCGAAAATGATTTTTTTAACTCGCGTTTAGGATCAAGTTATTTCTGCCTTGTACTGTATGTCAACTGAGGCTAAATACTGAGTTTTGTCATCTGAATAATTAGAAGAAATAGGGTGAACACTTAAACAATCTCCATATATACAATACCTGCAAGCTGTACAGACTGGCAAATTCCCTTGAGTAACCAGACAGTGGGTACACTGTCCACCATTAAAGCAGTAGTTACGACAGGGTGAGATTTCACAGTGGGGGCCACTGTAGGGAGGGGGACACCTGAGCAGAGATAAGAGAGAGAGAGAGGGGAGGCAATGTTAAGGTTAGTCTCAAGCCACAGCAAACCCAAGCAGTCAAGGCAAATCCCAAGCAGTCAAAGCGAATCAAGCACCCATAGCCAAACGAGCAAGAGCTACCTTGAGAAATAGATTGGATTGTGTTTCGGACAACAGGCAAATATTACATAGAGAGATTCCAATATGGAGTCTTTTTATCTCTGGTGCAGACTCTTGTCTAAGTAGACACATTTGCGGAAGCCCATTACCATTGTCCTTTGATCTTTATTAGTCGCCCCACAAGTAAAATGAATTCAGCCATTTGTATTTTTCACATGAGAATCACATCATTTCTGGAAATTTGCTTTTGTTTTATGTACAAGTGTTTGCAGGAGAGTTTTAGCTCTTTAGTTATTGTTTTTCCTTTTTCATAATTTGCTGGAGTTCAATCAAAAATGGTCCATTCACCAATCTTCTTTCTTGTTCCAATCCAAAGATGTTGACAGCAAAGCATTAGCAATATCAGCTAGCATAATAGCATGTCAAGCTCTTCCAAGCTGATTATAAGGTCTAGCAGCAATGATAAAGCTGCTAAAAATGGTTAGACAAGTTCTTAATTAGGCTGTTAGAAAGAAAGCTGAAGAACGCGCATTTTCACACATTTTCAGCGTCCTTTCGCACATGTAACTTGCACTGTTTAAGAATGTAATTTCTAGCCTGAACAAATACAGTCAGATTTGTTTCGTGAGTTCAACAACAGGGATCTGACACCCCAGTTGATGAATAATTCACTTATGAAGCAATGTTCCAATTGAATAGTTCAACAGTGAGCCACAGCGGTGCGAATTGGATGAGCAAATAACGTGAACACTACAGGATACTGATTATATCAAACAATTTGAAACTTGGGTTTTCCGATAGGAATCTCAAAACGATTTGCCAGTAAGTCATGACCCGGAAAGTGTAGGCTTTGCTCATACACGATATTTCTGGAAAGTTGATTTTGGAGGCATTTTCTAATAAACTTGTAAAAATTTGGAAAATATGCATCAGTTCATCCTACTATTTGAAGAAAGGATCATTGTGCTTTATCCTAATGAAAGATTTGAGCATGGTGGGTCACACGTCACTACAAATTTTGTTTGAGATTTATATCAGGAAATCCAGGTTCTCATTCAATGTACAATACAAGTATTGGATAACGACAGAGAAAATTTAAGAAGATTTACCTGCACATCGGTCGGCCATCTTGGATAACACAGCGACCATCATTCTCACAGGTGTGTGTCTCACACTCAGACCTTATACATTTGGACTCGGAGGTATATCCCGGTCGACATACACACTTCATCTTCCCGCCCGCTGCTATCTTACAGATACCATCATTATAACATGTCATCAAGCACTGCTCGCAATAACGACCTATAAAAAAGTGAGCGACTGATTGAGTGAGTAGGGTTTATTGTTGTTTTCAACAATTGTTCAATAACATCACAACAGTGCCTACATCGACAGAGACATCACAACAGTGCCTACATCGACAGAGTGGTTTCAATGCCACTTTTTTTATGGTACTGCCTAGTTGTATCATAAGTAAATCCATGGGTTTAATATTTAATCTCTCAAAAAATCATTTCCTACTCAAAATAGCTCACTGGTGGGCAATACACCATATCACAATCCTCCCTTCATTGAAAATAATATGAATGACCAAAATGGCAGATGAAGTCCCCTCTGAATAGAGAAAATCAGTGTCCGGTTTATTGGGCATATTCTCACCTGTAAAACCTGGTGGACACTGGCAGTATTTCATGTTGTTCCTGGTAACAGAGCACTTCCCGCTGTTCTGACATGGAAATCCTAGGCAGAGGTTCTTCTCGCACTGTTTTCCACCAAAGGGCGGCACACAGCTGTCAAGGTGAAGAAGAGACAAGATTGAAATAACGGCAGCAAGAGAAACCATTATTTGTCAATATCAATCCCACAATTAAATTTTGGGCAACTTTTTCTCAATCTAAATAAAATGAATCCCTAGCTTCCAGGCACTTGAAAA
>JAVTVY010025075.1:0-10809 GCA_036873755.1 Hanleya hanleyi | reverse complement strand
AGTTACGCTGTCAGAAAAAGAGCAAGGATTTATCCCTGGACTTACGCAGTTACGCTGACAAAGACAGAAAGCCTCCAACGAAGCTACACTGTCACAGAGAGGCCTATACCTCGAGTTACGCAGTTATGCTGCAAAAGGAGAGAAAGGGTCTGATGAAGTTACGCATTTACGCTGAGTAAAAAATAATGGTCCATCAGTGAAATTACGCACTTACGCTGTTACAGAGAGAGACCTACACCTGAAGTTACGCAGTTACGCTGTCAGAAAAAGAGCAAGGATGGATCCCTGGACTTACGGTTACCCTGACAAAGACAGAAAGCCTCTAACGAAGCTACACTGTCACAGAAAGGCCTATACCTCCAGTTACGCAGTTACGCTGCAAAACGAGGGAAAGGGTCTGATGAAGTTACGCCTTTACGCCGAGTAAAACATAATGGTCCATCAGTGAAATTACGCACTTACGCTGTCACAGAGAGAGGCCTATACCTCAAGTTACGCAGTTACGCTGCAAAAGGAGAGAAAGGGTCTGATGAAGTTACGCATTTACGCCGAGTAAAAAATAATGGTCCATCAGTGAAATTACGCACTTACGCTGTCACAGAGAGAGACCTACACCTGAAGTTACGCAGTTACGCTGTCAGAAAAAGAGCAAGGATGGATCCCTGGACTTACGCAGTTACGCTGACAAAGACAGAAAGCCTCTAACGAAGCTACACGGTCACAGAGAGGCCTATACCTCAAGTTACGCAGTTACGCTGCAAAACGAGGGAAAGGGTCTGATGAAGTTACGCCTTTACGCTGAGTAAAAAATAATGGTCCATCAGCGAAATTACGCACTTACGCTGTCACAGAGAGAGGCCTATAATTCAAGTTACGCAGTTACGCTGGAAAAGGAGAGAAAGGGTCTGATGAAGTTACGCATTTACGCTGAGTAAAAAATAATGGTCCATCAGTGAAATTATGCACTTACGCTGTCACAGAGAGAGGTCTACACCTGAAGTTACGCAGTTACGCTGTTAGAAGAAGAGCAGTTTGGCCAGCTGACAAAGAGAGATAGACTAATGAAGTTAGACGATCACAGAGAGGTCTATATCCACAGTTACGCAGTTACGCTGTGGTTACGGTGTCACAGAGGGAGAGCTACACCTGAAGTTACGCATTTATGCTGTCAGAAAAAGAGCAAGGATTTATCCCTGGACATGCTGGACATAAGCAGTTACGCTAACAAAGAGAGAAAGCCTCTAACAAAGCTACACTGTCACAGAGAGGCCTATACCTCAAGTTACGCAGTTACACTGCAAAAGAAGAGAAAGGGTCGTGCGTATGGGGGCAAGAGTGATAATACAAGTTGCAGTACATCCTTTGTCAATTATAGTTTATTACCCCAAATCGATGCCAGCAATTTAGCGCTGGAGATAACACAGTGAAGCTGACAAAAAAATGATGGGATTTGGCGCTCTGTTGAGATCTACGTGCGGTGTACAGTACCTGTTGTTGTTGTTGTACGTTATCCGTGAGAATCTACCTGTCTCTTCAGCAGATGATTTGTTTTGTCATGTACTTTGTGTTGAGATAATCTTTGCAGTGGATTACAGTACCCACCACTTTCTGCACCCATATTCAGGGTCCATATTTTTTCAAATCTTGGCCTAAGCTGTTTCCGAGTTGCAACCATCTTTCTGAGTCTGTCGAGGTAGCCCACCTACGTGGTTGAGTCGGGAGCCAGCTTGTGTATTGATTGAAAATCAGCGCCACCTTGGTCGTGTGTAGCATGTGAAGGGAACTAACTCCACCAAATCAAATATTAGTTCAAACTACCACCTAACCATCGCCCCACCACCCACCCACCCCCGAATGTCAGAACATGTAGCTATAGCTTCTCTCGTGACTTCTTATATGAGGGATGAACCACTGATTTGTTTAGCTGTAGCTGAGTTCTTACATAAAGTGTCTATCTTCCGAAGTGACACCAGCAATAAGCAAAACAAAAATCCAGTAGTTAAAAGACCGTGTACGGTACTTGTATATTACATGATATATTGTTTAGTGGTATGTATCTCAGGTATGCCGTATGGGGAGGGAATCAGCAAAATGAGGGGTGGGCTGTTTTGATAGGTAATGTTGGAATTTTTGTAATGTTTTGATTGTTGGCTCCTTGCGGGCGCTTTGATTAGCATAAGTAAAGTTCTATTCTATTCTATTCTCCACCACACTCCACGGGTACCATTTAGGTTCCATGTTGGAGCTATTAATAGTACCGTCCGTCAACAGTACCTGAAGTGCTCCCGCTGGCACACAGACCAGTCCGTCAGTGAGATCCCCAAGTACTGTAAATTGTAATGCTGTTTTTCCTAACTTTTGATTGACTTTTTCAATGGATCCGATAATTGTTGTTTTGATTAGCCCTTTTGTTAGTTGTGGTCGACTGAACTTCTGAAGGCTGAAGTAGGTGTGAGACAGTGCCTTGGCACATGAAATTTTTCAAAAAATGATATAGGGTTTACTCTGCAAACAGCTTCCTACCTTCGCTATAGTATTAAAACACGCACTATAATTCAATTCAATTTATTGTAACATAAACAATATACATGTCCGCAAGGGACGTGGCACAAAGACTATATGAATACAGTCCTCAGCGTATAGCAAAAATAACAACAAACAAAAAACTATTTTTTTCTTCTTTTTTTTTTTCAATTTTTGCAAAACTACTACTGGTCACGAAAGTTCAAAGCCCGTGTCATATGTTGATGGATATTTTCTGAAACACCTAATAAGTGGTGAGATATTGAAGCCAAAAAAATAAAATAAAACAGGCATATTCTTTCAAGAAATGTTCAGTTTGTACCTTTGACTGAATTTCTTCTGGGCAAAGGAGTGAATTCGGACACGCTAAAAATAACCGATAAAGGTATTTCCGTGGTGTCATTTCCCATTCATTACATGGAAAATGTCGATATCAGATGGTTATGCTTCAAAAAAACATAAATTTTACGAAATCGTGAAGCCACATATCAAATTAAAGCCGATTATAACATTTCATGATACCAAGAGTTATCTCCCTTTGGGCCATTTTTCGAATTTACGCCTGGGTGATGGAATCCCACGAAATGAGTCGGAAATGGCTCTAGCGGTTTTATTAATAGCACCCGGGTGTCCGAATACGCTTTCCCGAAGTCATGTTTTCGCCCGACATCGCATAATTAGTGCTTGTCCGAATTGACCCCAACACCTGGAGTGAATTCGGACGATTTTAGACTTAATTAGCTTAATTAATACTTATTCGATGTGGACTAAATTTTAATAGCTTATACTTAGAACGTCATTAAATATCTGTGCCAGATATGATCACATTCTGTAGAAAAATGAAATGTGTGGATGACTTCAAATTTTTGTCCAAATTTACATCAGTTTACGGTACTCCTAGATATATCTAGAGTGTTGGTCCGTCGACTGCAGCAAACACGGTAACCAGGTACTCCTAATTACCATGTTTGCTGCAGTCGATGGACCAACACTCCAGATATAGATCCGTCGACTGCAGTAAACACGGTAATTAGTAGTACCTGTGGGGGAGGAGGGATGTAGTCCCTACAAAATACTTTATAATACCGATTTCTATTGATAAAAAAATGTTTGAATGTACGATCTGTTGTACATTCAATAGAAATCAGTATTATAAAATATCTTGTTGGGGCTGTGTGTCGGACTAGGGGGGACATGTAGCGGGTCAGGAAGTTGTGGAGGATGGGTAAATTATGTGCTGTTATTTACAAAATTTGGGACACATCCACATTAATAAACTGGCATACCAAATTTCAGCTTGGTTATCCAGGCTGAAGAACTTTCAAGAAGTAAACATGTTCATATTAGCCCGGTGCTAAAACTGAACAGTTAAATCCAGCATTTAATTTTCACCTCTCTTTGTAAAAATTCATAATTGTTATTACACCATTTAGAATTAGAATTTCAGATTTATTTTTTTCGTCAAAAACAATGTTTAATGCTGAATGCTAAATAAAATAAAAATGTCTTTTTTCCCTTGGGCCACGGTTCAGCATCTGTAAACATCCTGGCTTCGGTACTGAAAGCATTATTTTCTTCTGTGATTGTAGGGGTTGAAGATCATTGATTGTTTTATATGTCAGCGCAATGGAGTCTGAATATGCTGATATAAGAGGGACATCTGTTCAACTTCAAGGTTTGGAATTTTTTTTTATATTATGAGCAAAAGTTATAGTTGCTAACACATGCTTGAAGTGTAACTGGCACTTTTGCAAGTTTATGTCATATTAAAGATAATCTTTCAAATATAGGATTTATACCCCGTTTTTTTGTTTTTGTTTTACGACTTTGATTTTAACAATTTCAATGTTATTAATGTTATTGTAGGGCACAGTGCCAGAAGCATGTCAGAACTTGTGACATTATTATGGAACTATTAACCACGTCACAATGCAACATTGTTGCAAATCTGTTTAATTCTTCACATTGCCACGACGTCCTGCTGACTGTGCAGGATGCTCGAACTATGATGTCATCAACGTTTTCTCTTACATCAAAAGAGACGTTGAATATTTCTCTTCCACTGTTATCGAAAGCTGGCTTTAAATCCTCTGAGACAGACTACGAGTGAATTGTTGTCTTGAATATGATTACACGTACGCAAGTTCTCCAGTTACACTTTAGAGGCCAACCAAATGGTCCCCACATCCCATACTTTTTATGCTAAAATTGTTGTAAAAGGGTATATTTGACATTTTTATTAGTTTTTTTCAGAAACGGTCCAAATCTGAATAGAACAAACTCAAAACCCCTCAGATATCACGTCTGGTGGTAATGGCAAAAGCTGGGATCGTTTGATCCATGATGTCAGAGCCTCGTTACGCTTGATCACCCTCAGAAATTATTGTTGGTGACATTGCTATTGTAATGTACACCAACAATGCCACAAGTTATGGTTTCAATATGTTTTGTCACCACATCTGTTTTTTATTGTGTTAAAAACTCAACTTTTACTTAATTTTTCACAGGGGGAAAAATATGAACTTGTTGTTCACAAGCTCCTCTATATTTTCATGCAAATATTTTATGGGTTATTTGGCAGAAATTTTAATACAGGAAATCGTTTAATTCCATTCTGTGTCCCGAGTGCAGAAATTGTATAAACTAATGCAGTATGTCCATTGTAATATTGATTGAAATGCTATACGGTAATCTATGAAGATGATAATGATGTCATTCTCTCCACCAGCTCTGATAAAAGACATCGTTTGTAAAGATGATTTATCCGAAGAGGATTTGAAATCTAAAGTGGAGAAAGCATCAACACTTGTGAGGGACATTCCTAAGCTTGATATTGGCAGACAAGATCATAGGGTTGTCCATGGTGTGGTAAGTGGAGATATACATGCACATGTGGTGAATATTTACATCTCCTGGAGCATGTAGAGCATATTCAATTATAAAGGGTACCAAACTCTGTCATTTTCTCATCTGTCATATCAAAAATGACATTAGCAACATTTCAAATGATGATGACCTTAGAAAAACAAAATGAATCAGTTATAACCATGACATACTTCTCATTATCTGACCACTACTGACTCGTCAAGCTAGAATTTTTTTTTATGGCAAACGGGAATAATAAGAGATGAAAATGAAGTAAAACTGGTGTCTAATGTCAGATCTGTCATGGTATATGAAGTTAGAGAAATTCAACCACTGTTTTGTAGTACAAGAAACCTTTTGCCGTGTAGAGCAAACCCAATCGCAGTTTTGAATATTCAGAGCAAGAGAATAGCGAGTACTTGTCTGAGACACAAGAATAGCAAGAACTTATTGTTTGAGACACGAAAATAGCGAGTATTTGTCTGACACAAGAATAGCGAGCACTTACTGTCTGACACATGAGAATAGTGAGCACTTACCCGAGACAAGAATAGCGAGTACTTTGTCTAAGACATAAGAGAAAAATGAGTACTTTGTTCTAGACACCATAGAATAGCGAATACTTACCTGAGACACCATAGAATAGCGAATACTTGCCTGAGACACCATAGAATAGTGAGAACTTTTCTCGGACACAAGAGCATAGCGAGCACTTATTGTCTGAGACACAAGAAAATAGTGAGTACTTGTTTGAGACAAAATAGGATAGAGAGTTCTTGTATAAGACACAAGAGAATAGCGAGTACTTTGAGACGCAAGAGAATAGTGAGTACTTGTCTGAGACAAAATAGGATAGTGAGTACTTGTATAAGACACAACAGAATAGCGAGTACTTTGTCTGAGACACTAGAGAATATCGAGTACTTTGTCCGAGACACAAGAGCATAGCGAGCACTTATTGTCTGAGACACAAGAGAATAGTGAGTACTTTGTCCGTGACTCAAGAACATAGCGAGTAGTTGTCTGAGACAAAATGGGATAGAAAGTTCTTGTCTAAGACACAAGAGAATAGCGAGTACTTTGCCTGAGAAACAAGAGAATAGTGAGTACTTGTCTGAGACAAAATAGGATAGTGAGTACTTGTCTAAGACACAAGCCAGTAGCGAGTACTTGTCTGAGATACAAGAAAATAGTGAGTACTTTGAGACACAAGAGAATAGTGAGTACTTGTCTGAGACACAAGGGAATAGTGAGTACTGTCTCGGACACAAGAGAATACTGTGTACTTTGTCTGAGACACAAGAGAATAGTGAGTACTTTGCCTGAGAAACAAGAAAATAGTGAGTACTTGTCTGAGACAAAATAGGATAGTGAGTACTTGTCTAAGACACAAGCCAATAGCGACTACTTGTCTGAGATACAAGAAAATAGTGAGTACTTTGAGACACAAGAGAATAGTGAGTAGTTGTCTGAGACACAAGGGAATAGTGAGTACTGTCTCGGACACAAAAGAATAGTGAGTATATTGTCTGAGACAGAAGCCAATAGTGAGTATTTGTCTAAGACACAAGCCAATAGCGAGTACAGCAACTACAAATTTTGGATATTACCATTCACTATCAGCTTTGCGATCATATTATGGGATCCATATACTGGCAATAGAAAAAAGTTGAAAATCCATGAAAATAACAATTTAGAATTCAAGGTATTGAAAAAACAAAACTTTGTTCAAAGGCCTTGAAAACCTTACAAACACATTTAAAATGAGATTTTTAGTCACTCCACTCAGCTTTTCTCTCAACTATGACAATAAGGCACTGTCAGATTTACTTTCCAGTTGGAGTACTTCCAGTATGTATGGAAAAATACTGAGAGATGGTACTGGACTGGTACCTTCAAGTTGTACAAACCCAGTATGAAATCCTTGTTAATCAGAACAACAGTCTATAACTTGTGCTTAATTGAATTGTGCTTAATAATTCGGTTTTTGTACCCTTCTCTGCAAATCACTATTTTCTCTTTCAGCTGGAATCTGTAACTGCGACATTATGGAATCATGCTGTGGCGATGAAGACAAAAGGAGCCTTAACAAGTCAGAACAATGCCAAGTGTATGTTGTCACATTTCTCAGTCCATGCACATATCTGATATGGTAATCTCTTCAATAATTCAAACAAAGATGATGAATGAAGCCAGTCAAACAATATCCATAGTCAGACTCTTTCTGATTGAGAATTTGATAAAATAACAGTGTTGATATTATTTCTGCATGCATTTGCAGACACCTGAAAATGAAAATCCAAATGATTATCAGCCTATTTAAATGATAGACGATTTTGAATTCCTTTGTTATTGAATTTATTAAAGAGGTTAACTTAGTAAAGCCACCATCACCAAATAACGCTAATAATCCGCCTTTTGCCCTATTCGTAATGCCGGTTTCGGCCGTAAGGTGGCGCTAGCGCTCACGGCACTTTTGGTCTGTTCTGGTTGTCTGCTAAACTGAACATGTGCAGGAGGGAAGACGGGTATTGTATTTCGCCTCGTTTCGTCAGATTTTTTCACTGATGGAGACCTCCTTGGTAGTTTACATAAGTATAGTCATCAAGTCTAATTTTTACTCGTTTGTACAAGCATAATAAAAGCCGCTTTGTCAACAAATTGGGCAATCAAAGCTTGTCGTTGTTGTTGTTATAAAACATTTGTTTAGTTATACTAGAGACTTGCGTGTCATCGACTCAGGGATAAAGGATTACTGTACCGTACGATTGTCGAGGCATTATTAAAAATAAGTAGCTATTAGTGCAAAAACTACTTCCTCAGTATTTATGAGAAGTTAATTAATTTCCTGTTCAGTGTGTCTTTTAACAATAAAATTATGAAACACTATCAGCAGTCCCGAACTGAGGCGGGTTGGGTTCTTGTTTATCACATTATAATCATACAGCTACATTAACAGCTACACTAACAGCTACATGGTAGTCGGGTTAACTAATAATCCGATTATTTCTCACAGTACTTGATCAAACAAACTGGCCCCTGCTGATTGTTTTCAGTAGAGTGTGGTTTAATCAGGCTGAACTGCCGGCCACCCACCATGTTTTATAACAACAACAACGGCGAGCTTTGATTTCCCAATTTGTTGACAAAGCGGCTTTTATTATGCTTGTACAAACGAGTAAAAATTAGACTTGATGACTATACTTACGTAAACTACCAAAGACGTCTCCATCAGTGAGAAAATCTGACGAAACGAGGCGAAATACAATACCCACCTTCCCTCCTGCACATGTTCAGTTTAGCAGACAACCGGAACAGACCAAAAGTGCCGTGAGCGCTAGCACCACCTTGCGGCCGAAACCGGCATTACGAATAGGGCAAAAGGCGGATTGAATCACTCCATCAAATTCAATGATCACAAAAGCTTTACATTGTAAACCTGAACTGTGCAAAGCACTGAGAACCCCTCTGCCTTTGGTGTATTCAATGGGATCTCGGAACAAGCAATTGTTGTCCATAAGCAATCATTCATGATAAGGATTTTCATTCGGCTTCTTATTGCTCGAAAAATACATTTGCCAGCTCAGCGAGTAAACTTTTCAAGAACTCGCCAAGATGAAAAGGAGAAACACTAAATTATTAGCATTTAACATGTTTAATCACCACCTTGAACTAAGGCCAGCCAACTGGTTTCATTTCTAAATGGAGGTTTTTTTTCATGCCGGAAGCTCACATATGCATAGCAGCGAAAAACAATGTGTAGAATATCAAATTTACCTGCCAAAATTCTGGCAGCACCATCCAGAATAGGAAGTAGTCCATAGTTTTTTGGCAGAGCAGCAACGTTTAGAATATTTTATCACAAATCAAAGTTTGGGCAAGGCTTTGGTGTAAGACCTCCCATTGAAAAGATAATATCCTGGACAAAAGACTGACAATACAACTTGCAGCAGATCCTTTGTCAATTATATTTCGTGAGTCTTACACCAAATCGTTGTCGAAGTTTGGCAATGGACTGTGTTATGACATGGGAGGTAACACTTTAGCACAACTCGCGCTGTATTTCTCGGCCAGTGAATAAATTAATCGCTCGCCATTGTGATGACTAAATTTTCATCTTCACTCACCAAATGGTGAGTCACTGAAAATCTTAATCTACTGTTTTCGAGCATTGGTTCGATCTGTTCTGCAACCACATGCAGATGTAATAGAATTTGAGACGCCTAGATAATAGTCATTCTTGCGATATGGTAGTAACAAGAAAACAAGATGGGCAGATGTAGGTACATGATGACAACACACCGAAGTCAAGTTTAGCAAGCCCAGGACCACTTGTGTATACTGTAAGTTCACTAAGCCTTGGCTTTATCATTCTTGAGATACATATATGGTGATAAAAAAGCAGTTGATGACAAATGAAAAAACTTTGACCTGGTGACCCTGAAAAAAATAGGTCATCTGAGAGAGCTTCAACAGGGTTCTTTTCAGCAACTACATGCATATGTGAGCCAAGTTTGGGGTTCCAAGGAATAGTAATTCATGAGATATGTTGGTAACGAGAGAACAGACACGACAGACGAATGTATATGATGACAATACCCAAAGCCAATTTTAGCAGTAGCCCATGACCAGATGTATGTCTGGTATAAGTTCAGAGGTTGGGGGTGGTGGGGGTAGGGGTAGGGGTAGGGGTAGGGGTAGGGGTGGGGTGGGGTGGGGTGGGGGTTGTAGTGTAGGGTTGGTGTTTCGATTACAGCTTTTGAAATAATGCATAGATATGTTGATGAAACCAGGTAATTTTGTACAATCTTAGTTTCTTTTTTTTAATCAGGACATCAATTTGCTCATAAGTTTCTTCATAAATTCGATTTAGTTCCAGTTCGATTTCAAAATTATTTTACGAGGCAGTTCCAGGTACACGCCTACCCTACGTGCGGCCATTTGTATAACTTATGTCGACCTTTCTATCGGATAAATCTTTCTTTACATACTCCTAAAATCATTGCTCCAAAAGAATGGAACAAGGTGCCGTCAACCTTAAAGTCATGTCAATCCATATCACTATTCAAATCAAAACTGAAAGAATATTTACTTAATGTATAAGGCTCTCACCGACCCAGGAATATGTTATATGGCAAACAAATGCACATTGTTCATTTATGATCTCTGTTTATTGTTCATTTATGATCTCTGTTTATTCACCTAATTTATACTTAATCTTCACCCAGTCTTGTCTATCTAAATCCTGTATAAATCTGTCTTTAAATATTTAGTTTTATATTACTTGGGACATTACAAGCCCTTTGGGGTTTTCATCCCGCCAGATTTTCATGATGTATGTGTATAAATTTTAACTTTATTGTACATATGTTTTATCTGGTGAATAAACGAACAAACAAACAAACAAACAAACAAACACTG
>JAVTVY010025074.1:0-11317 GCA_036873755.1 Hanleya hanleyi | reverse complement strand
GTCCTCGACTTGGGGTAGTTTAACTGAGTGTGTTAAAAATAGATCACCAGCTAGCGTGCTATAAAAGGGAAGCGGCCTGGCCGTTTCATCAGACACTCTGCCAACCACCAAGATGTTCAATTGTACTACGTGCTCGAAATCATTCACTCGTCTGCACGACTTGCGCCGCCATGAGGCTACCAAGCACAAAGGAACCGCCCGGTATAGCTGTACGATATGTACACTGTCGTTTCAGCGCCCGGATCATTTACAGCGCCACACACGTGCACGCCATGAAGTACCCAAGCGTCCATGCGAAGAATGTGGTCGGCATTTCAAACTGACCAGTCAGTTGCTGCGACACCAACGACACGACAACCTGTTCCGTAGCCACGTTTGCAGGTAGAAGAGCCCGTATGCACCAGTATTGAGACAGCGGGAACTCCCACCCATCGCACGAGGGCTGATGATGATGTCGCCCTAATTCAACAGTCAAATTCCGACGACAAGACCTTGGGTCAGATTTTGTACGACGTGGAGGGCAAAGTACACTTCGTGGGATGTTCCTAGCAATCTGTTACACGAAGAACATCCAGTGAGTGACATCTATCGGCGCCATTGGCCCATGATCCGGTACTGTTTCTACCGTCATCGCCCTATTCAAGATATCTACAATTTCCGACTGACCGACCTCGCCCGTCTACGCAGCTACGTGGAAGCCATCTTCAACGATCAAACTACGGCCTTCAAGTTGAATCTATCGTTTAGCTTAATATGTGCTGCAGCATAAGGACACAGACCAAGCCCGATATTTTTACCCGAGCAGTAACATCCGGGTGTTTGACCCACCGTTTACCATCATTAACCGGGCGTCGCTAGAGGCGATGCTGGAGAAACTGGACACCGTGGATCCCTTGAAATGGGCCCAACAACAACGCCCCAACACACAATGTGTCGTAGAGAGGGTGACCAATGTCACGTTATTCGTTACCAAGCTGACCGACCACCCCATCGGCTGAATGCGTCACCCATGCACTGATGAACACCATAACATGCCGTACATACTCTATATGTCTACATGCTGATCGTTGGTGAACGCCAGGTGGTGGTGGTGAGAGATAATAAAATGTGTATTACGCAATGTACCTATTGTTGTTGATGTCTCTTGGTTGTGTTTATATTGAATGATTCAGAGCATATTGATGCGATGAGAAGAAGTTTTCGGAGAGAACGTAATTCTACATTGTGCACGGATGGACACAAACACAAACACACGCACGCGCGCAATGCGACTCATGAAAATCCCGGATGTAAGATGAGGACACGGATGTAAAACCACAGTACCCGGATGGAAGACGGAGGAACGATGGGAAAAGCCCACTTGGACACCCGGATGTTGACAAGATCCCGGATGTAAAATCCACTGCCCACACACACACACACACACGCGCGCGCAATGCGGCTCAGTCGTACGCCAGTACATCTCGGTCCTCGACTTGGGGTAGTTGAACTGAGTGTGCTAAAAATAGATCACCAGCTAGCGTGCTATGAAAGTGAAGCGGCCTGGCCGTTTCATCCGACACTCTGTCAACCACCAAGATGTTCACTTGCACAACTTCCCTGAAGCAGTTTACTCGTCTAGAAAGTTTACGACGCCACGAGGCCTCCACCCACAACGATGCACGGTATACCTGTATAACCTGCGCACGGTCATTCAATCGGGAGGATGATTTACTGCGCCATGAGAGGGCACTCCACGAGGGTGCGACGGTACAATGTAATGATTGTGGTCTACTCTTCAAACGACCCAGTCGGTCAAGACAGCACCAACGTTTGATTCATGCCCCGTCTCTACGGTTTGGGCGACAACTTTCCACTAAAGAGGAACCCAGGAGGGTCAGACCCAGTGAAGATGAGCCCGGAAGACGAATGCCACTGGTGATGCGATGACGGAGAGCCCGTCTATACCCACAGTTCAGAAGAGACTGGATATCCAACCAGCCCCCAGCGTTACGGTTTCGCCTGACGACATCGAACATTTTCTGAAAGATTCAGTGGATGTTCCTAGCGATCTGTTACCGGACGCCCATCCAGTGAGTGACATCTATCGGCGCCATTGGCCCATGATACGGCACTGTTTCCACCTTCATCGCCCTATTCAAGATATCTACAATTTCCGACTGACCGATCACGCCCGTCTACAGCTACATGGAAGCCATCTTCAATGACCAAGCCACGTCCTTCAAATTAAATCTGGCGGTTGGTTATGTGCTGCAGCATGAGGAGACAAATCAAGTCCGATACTTTTACCCGAGCAGTAACATACGGGTATTTGACCAACCGTTTACCATCATTAACCGGGCCTCGCTAGAGACGATGCTGGAGAAACTGGACACCGTGGATCCCTTGGAATGGGCCCAACAACAACGCCCCAACACCAAGCGGACAGTGGAGAAGGTGACCAATGTCACGTTTTTCATTACCAAGCTGACCGACCACCCCATCGGCTGAATGCTTCACCCATGCACTGATGAATACCATAACATGCCGTACATACTCTGTATGTCTACATGCTGATCGTTGACTTGAGCTCAGTAAACACTTGTACCTAATGTGACGGTGCGTTAAATAATAAAACATGGTGTTTGATATTTCAATTTGTTTTGCTGTGAACATATTAAACATACCCAGGGCGGCTCCCCCAGCCTGGGTATGATGTAACATTGGGGATAATAAACTGTATGAACATTGCTGAACTTGTTGTTATTCATGACAACCGCTATGCGATTGTATAATACAGAATATATATTGTATAATACAGGATATATATGATACAATACAGATATGGTATAATACAGCACAGATTTAATATAATACAGGACAGATACTGTATAATACAGCACAGAATTGGTATAAAACAGAACATATATTGTATAATACAGGACAAATATGACACAATACAGGACAGATTTGGTATAATACAGGATAGATATTGTATAACACAGGACAGATATGGTATAATACAGCACAGATTTGGTATGATGCGAGACAGATATGGTATAATACAGCAAATATATGGTATAATGCACACCCCACAGGACGCAGGCGGACCAAGGATGGTCCATCTCTACACCAAATACCTTCCTTCACTGCCCCAAAATGCCCCTACTGACGACGTCACCATTGACGTCACAGATGACGCGAACATCCCTCAAATCGGGATGTACACCCCGAAAGCTACAAGACGACACCTCCCAGAACGCATTCGGACAAATAGTGGTCCATTTCTACCCCAAATCCCTTCCTTCACTTACCCAAAATGTCCACTTTCGCTACTACTCCTACTGATGACGTCACCAATGACGTGACAGATGACGTGAACATCCCTCATATCGGGATCTATACCCCGCGAGCTACAAAATGACACCCCCACGACGCATTCGGACCAAGGATGGTCCCTCTCCACCCCAAACACACCTTCACACACCCACAAAATGACCACTTTGGCTACTACTCCTACTGATGACGTCACCAATGACGTCACAGATGACGTGAACATCCCTCAAATCGGGATGTACACCCCGAGAGCTACAAAATGACACCTCCCACGACGCATTCGGACCAAGGATGGTCCATCTCTACCCCAAACTCCTTCCTTCACTTCCCCAAAATGCCCACTTTCGCTACTACTCGTACTGATGACGTCACCGATGACGTCACAGATGCTGTGGACAGCCCTCAAATCGGGGTCTACATCCCGAGAACTACAAAGTGATACCTCCTTCGACACATTCGGACCAATAGTGGTCCCTCCCTACCCCAAATACCTTCATTCACTGCCCCAAAATTACCACTTTACATACTACACCCAACTGCGCATGCGCAGATTAACGCGAGTTGCACTCAAAAACACGCCATTCTGACTCTAACCCACAAAAGCTTCACTTGGACACCTCCCACGACCCATTTGGACCCATAGTGGTCCATCTCTACCCCAAACACTCCCCCACATACCCCCTCCCAAAAATGCCGGCTTTCTATACTACTGCCAGACTGCGCATGCGGAAAATATTGCAAACGGACGACATATTAGTCCAGTCGGATGCTCCTCCACGAGCGCTCCACAATAAGACCTCATACGACACCATAGGACCACTAGGGGCCCACCTAGACCCCAAAACGTCCACCCAGTATGGACCTATACCCCCATAGCCAGTATGGGGCTATATGGACCTATATACAGACCTACCCGGTACTTTTCGAAAAATTCCACCGCTTACATCCGAGACCCATCGTGCTCTACATGGTGAGACGAGAAAAACAAGACCAAACAACCCATAGTAAAACCCACGTATAATTTCCCAGTTTGGACCTATACCTCCATAGCCAGTAGGGACATTTTCCCGTATAGATGCAAATGTGCGAATCAGGCCCCTATTGTAGAGGTAAAGTCCGTGTTCCGCTTTTTATATATATATTTTTTTTTTCTGTGAAAACATGCACCCACACATAACATGATAGGCACGCCTCGATAAGCCCGGGGATCGATATGACCCCTTTTGGGTAGGGTTGATAGGAGTTTTCCCCTATTTTAGGGATAAAGTCCGTGTTCCGATTTTAAAATTTTCGGGGACAAAACTTCATTGTGCATGCACCCCCCCTGACTTGATAGGCAGAACCCGATAAGCCCGGGACCGATATGACCCCTTTTGGATAAGGTTGATAGGAGTTTTCCTCTATTGTAGGGATAAAGTCCGTGTTCCGTTTTTTTTATATTTTCGGGGACAAATCCTCATTTTACATGCATCCACTTATGCACCCAGATCCCGATAAGCCCTGGGGCCGATATTAACCCTTTGGGATAGGGCTGATAGGCGTTTTCCCCTATTGTAGGTGTAAAAGTCCGTGTTCCGTTTTTTATATTTCCGGGAAAAAATCCTGATTTTACATGCACCCACCCATGCACCCAGATCCCGATAAGCCCAGGGACCGATATTAGCCCTTTTGGATAGGGCTGATAGGAGTTTTCCCCTAGTTTAGGGATAAAGTCCGTGTTCCGCTTTTTATATTTTTGGAACAAATCCTAATTTTACATACAGCCACCTATGATGGCCCTGGAGGAGCGCTTCACTTTGACACCTCACTCGACCCAATCGGTCTACTAGGGGACTCTATCGCCCCTGGAGATTGCCGGACATTCTCACGAAAACCCACGTATTTGGGACTACTTTCTGCCCCCGGAGGCAGACCGCATTACCGCATCACCGCTAAGGAATCCCCTAACATGTCTAAACATGATCCAAGGTCAGATGATGGACGGGATGAGAGGATACAGGTCAGTACATGCTCAAGTGCACTCATTGACCTTTGACCTCCCACCTCACGATATGCAAATTTTTGAGGTCAATATGAGTTGTAATACGCATTGCATACTACTTATAGGCCTATACCTCGATGGGTATATGGCAATGTCAGCTTCAGTTTTATATATTTATGGAAAATGCGTACATCCCCACATACCCCGGACTATGCATGAATCTTTCAACAGCTTCTATGGCTTCATTGTCGGAATGTCCCATGATTTTCACTTGAACCTCTTGCTTCGTTTTATGCGACTACGTAATCATTCAAATTAGCCACTCTAATATTTCAAAAATGAAACATGGCTTCAAATGACATATTCGGTGAAATTTATTCTGTAAATGAAAATAGCATGTGATGGCATACTTCTATCTCAAAGTCATATTAGTGAGGTGGCTTAGCAAAAAGATCGTGACACGCTGGACCAAAGCACCAAACTTGGCACATCTATCATTTGAGGCATACAGAACATTGCTCTGGTCCGTGTGACGCCCTCTGGCCCCCAAAAGGGCATCTAAGGGAAAATATTATCATTGAAAAAATAGTTGGTTTCCCAATAGCTTCATGACTTTCGTTATCCTTGAGGCTAGGAAGCTGAAACTTGTCACATTATATCTTCGGTTCCAGCGCTACAATAAAACGTAACAAAATTGAAGATGGCCTCTATGATGATGTCACAGTGACGTCATATTATAAAAATAAGCCATTTTATTGACGATTTTTCTGATCGATTTTTCAAATTTTGTATTTGTTCCATTTTCTTCGCTCAAATTGCCTTGTAAATCAGTAAATAATCATCTGATATGAAATAAAATATTATTATGCACTTTCACGTAGACAAAATACACCAATTTTGGAGAAAATCCCAAAAAACACAACTGTCGTCCATTTTGAATTTACCCATGATGCTCTTCTCCGAGAATTAAATGGCCCTAATATGATTTGCTATATGGACACAAAGTGCCAGCTCTCAACACTTCCGAGCATCAGAGAAAATTTTATTGGGAAGAGCGGGAGGGGATGAAGGTGAATCCAACAATAACAATTGAATACAGGATCCTCCCTATTCAGTATCATTTTACTAGTGGGTGTGCCTGCAGAACCGGCATATAATTGGAGTAGTGCACGTGTCCTGAACCATGCACATGTAAATGTGTAAATATAATGGTATTGTCACCCAGTGGGAATAAGGTGTAGTTTCAGACCCCTCCCCCAATCTGCCTCTGAACCTGAAATCGTCCTAAGCACTCTCGGTCATGTCAATAGCGACGGATAGAAGTCAACGTGTTATTTTAATGTTAATTTCATGTTCATGTCCCTCAATGGGCGTTAAATGCAATTTCCGATCCGTTTTCTGTGTCTATTCACTCTCTGAGATCTCTATAGTTATCCTGAAAATGTTTGACAGGATTTTGACCAAAAAAAAACCAATATTGCGGGCCTCTATTTTCACACTTGGTATTCCCACAGCTATCTTGACAAAGGTCCATGAACATTCGACCAAAGCTGTGTCCATTAAATGATAATATATAGACAAGTGCTACAACATGTTACTTGTATGTTGCGCGGGTGATTGGGTGGGTACAGGTTCCTGTTGCTTCAAAGCATTTTGCTGAGAATCAAAAGGAACTTGATAATGTGATGTCTAGCACCGTAATATCACTTGTCTTTATTGCACCATGTAAGCGTCCTGTCTGTGTCTTGTGTGCTGTCCTGAGTGTTTTATAGGGTGGATGGAGGGTGGATGGTTTCATGCTGCTTCAAAGATTTCTTCTTTGAAGTAACAGGAACGCAACTTGGCTGGGTGGTGCGTAGTTGGTTCGTCGCGATATAGCTGAGATATTGTTGAAAGCCACGCTAAATTCTATTCACTCACTCACCCTTACTTGTATGTTGCATGTTCTCGGCCTCCATTGGGCGGTAAATGTTCTTTTGATTCCTTCTTGGTTTTAGACTCCCTTTAATTGTCTGGCCATACAGCTCTGTTAGCTATCCTGACGTAATTTGATGGGCTTCTAATAAAAAATTTCGGCCTCCAACAGGCGTAAGATGCCCTTTTGGGGATTGTTCTTTTCAGTTTCACCCTCACTGACTCCAACACTCTTCAGATGAATTTTCGTACCATTTCGTCCAATAATTTTGGCTTTTTTTCGGCGGTCACAAATATAGAAACAGAGACGTATAGAACTAAACACAAGTCCCCGGCCCGTGTAACACTTGTTAATTCAGCTATTCTTCTCTCGAACTTAAAAGTGGAAAGATTGAAATTGGAGCGATATACAAGAAGTGGGAAAAATTGACGTGTGGCGACTAAAAAGTAACCATATGACTTAACAGGAAAGCTTCCCTTGGCACCTCACCTGCAGACCCGAGAATACGGCGGATTCTCGGTCGTAGCCTTAGTATCTCAGCCGCGCTTTTATTGCAGATGTTAATATGGATACTATGAAGTATCCCCACGGCCCCTAGCAACGCCTTCAGCGGAATTAGATACGCTAGCTCGTGAGCTGTGATGACAGATCAACTCAAACAAATAACTCATCGGATGTTAATGGATGAGCATCGAGGACGTCTGATGAAGTAAACGCCTCAACATGAGGTGAATCTGGTAAATGCTAGAATACCCTAAAAAACTGTCCAGTCTTGGACATTTCCATCTTTTTCCCATTTTACGAGATGAAAAGCTGAATTGTCAATTTTTACAAGGATAAGGGGCGATTGTTTCCTTTTACACAGGCGATTATGTACACCTAATTGGTATAGGTGGTTTCAGCCACCCGGCTCTCCTTTCTCAAAAAACTTTTCCCTGATACTCCAAAATGAAGAAACGTCGAGGGCTGTAACTTTGAGCAGTTATAGCTTATGATACTGATGTTATTTTTGAGCCTGTTGCATAAAACTCGGAGCAAAGCTTCATGAGTAAATTCATAATGGAAAATATTAGGGTGTACCAGAAAGTTTTGTTTTCATCGTATTCCTTCAAAATTAATGTGTTGTTCTTCGCAAAAGTGCTCAAAGTATTTTATCTCAAATAAGATGATTATTTACTAATTTACCAGGCAGTTTCAGCGAAGAAAATTCCACACAAAAAAATGGGGAAAATCGATCCGAAAAATCGTCCGCAAAATGATTTATTTTGGGAATATGATGTCACTGTGCTGTCATCATGGCCGCCATCTTGGATTTTGTGACATTTTCCGGTAGCGCATGAACCAGTGATACAGTGTGGCAAGTTTCAGCTTCCCAGCCTGAAGGATAATGAAAATAACGAAGCTGTTTCTAGGCTAACTATTCTTTAAATAACAATATTGCCCCTCAAATGCCCTTTTGGGGGCCAGAGGGCATCACACAGCCCAGAGCAAAGGGCACCCCTTCTGATATTGTTCTATATGCCTTAAGTGATGAGTGTGCCAAATTTGGTGCTTTTGGTCCAGCGTGTCACGATCTCCCCAAAATATGGCCCTAAGCCACCTCACTATATCCAATTTGCATGAATGTAGATGCATTGACTGATGAATAAATTAGATTAAATTTTCTGATGCAATGCACAATCTCCTAGCATGCACACACATGGCAGGGTCATAATACCCAGAGCAGAGGTCTGTTTTTATGTGCACATGCTAGCAGTTTAGATTATGTGTCTGTCAGTTTAATTTGCTTTATTAACTAGGCCTAGCCTCTCAAATCCTGCAATTTGTGTATGACTTTTACATGGAAGTATGCCACCACATGCCATTTCATTTACAAAATATATTTCACCGAAGACGTCATTTGAAGCTAGGTTTCATTTTTGAAATATTAAAGTGGCTAATTTGAATGATTAGTCGCATAAACGAAGCAATGAGTTGCTGTGAAAATCATGGAACAATGAAGCCTTAGATGCTATTGAAAGATCCATGCACTCCGGGGTACGTGTGGATGTTCCTTTTTGATAAACATATAAAAACTGAAGTTGACATAGCCCTACACCCCAACCAGGTATTGCGCAAGCATGTCAAGGTGTTTTCCGCAGCCTTTAAATAATAAAGGCTTTAGGTACATGTATGCCGGCAGGGAAAGACATATGTTCAGTGGTAGGGCAGGGGGTTTCATGGGAATCCGGGAATCCGATTCCCGTCAGCACCACTCTCGCAAAATAATTTACTGGAATCCGACAGATTCCCATAAAATATGAGCAATCTGTATAGAAATGATAGCATTGGATTCTCGTGGATTCCCATAGAGCTGGGTTGCGAGAATCTCTTTGGATTCCCGTGAATTTTGACGAAAAACAAGGCCTGGAATTGTTTACAGACGGACGGATTGATGGACGACTGCATGGCCACAGATCAAAGTGATTTGAAAAGCCCACCATATGATGACGGTGGGCTAAAAATAGCTGGTTACAACAGGAGATTGGAAATACCTGAAGGTGTTATAATTTTATTCAGAACATCAAATTATACCTAAATCAGTACAGTGATGCTATTCACTTGAAGTTACATAACATTTGATATTTTGTAAACTTGCACCCTGCATAATTAAAGAAACACAACTATGTGCAAATGGTGCTTTACAGTACACTATCATCAAAAGAGAATCAAGAAATGGTAAAATACGGTATCAGCTATCCTGGGATTAAATGTGTTGGCTACACTGGTTCACGGCAACCTGTCATGTATGCAATAACATGCAGCTTCGCAAAAAGATCGAGCCCTTCAGGGTGGCACATCATTTGAGGTTGCACATCACTGGCAATGCACACCATTTAAAATAACAATACATTTATTAAGAAATATGATTTCTATATTAGTGATGTTGAGGTTGGATTGAAGGAGAAACTATATTATATAACTTCCAATAAAGATTACATTTTTTTTCAAAAGTAAGCTTACACATCCCATTGCATAGATCTGATGAATACATGTACATGTATAGTTAGGAAGAATAGGTGTGCAATTTGGAGCACGTTCTTGGTGTAACTTTGTGTGATGACATGTGAACAAACAAAGCTAATAACAATGCAATAGTTGGAGTAAATCTATCATTTCCAGTATGCAATAGGACACCAGCACTGTGGTAAATCTTCACATTTGTATGCAAATAAAAGAATGAGCAATAACAGCTGTGTTCAATCATACTGTAATGCTCCATAATAATGTGCACTGGTAAAGACTGAGACATCACAAACTGATTCAAACTCAGTTTTAATTAATATAGTAAGTTAAATGTGTGGACACAGATATGGTTGTGCAAAAGCTTTAGGGTCAACCAGAATTTGATAGCAAAATTTAAGGAAATGGCGTCCTTCATTTAAGGCGACACGAAATTAAAAACTAACAGGGGTTCGGTACTGCGGGATTCCCCCGCCCGATATTTTGATATTGTACTTCTGAAATAAAATAATGTCACCAAACTATTAGTGAATACTATAAAGGGATATACTGTAGGTGATTTGGTATGTATGCCTGTATATACAATGTACACTGCATCTCATGCTTAATAACAGGTTAGTATCACATATAAGAGATATATAATTAGAAATTGAAATATGAGAGTATGGAGTTGGGCAATGCATTAGCATGATGTAAGTTTCAGGACAATATGAGGATATGGCATCGGGCGAAGTTTAGTTTAGGTGCTGGATGGTGGGGCACAATGCCCCGACGGTGGGGACATGCTTCCATGGGTAGCGCATGGGTTGAATAAGTGCAGGATCATGTAAGCTGTGGGAAAATATGATGGTATGGGGTCGGGCAATGCTTAGTTTAGAAGATGTAGAGTGGTTCTCAGTGCCCCAGGGGTGGGGACATGCTCCCGGGGTTAGTGGATGGGTTGAATAAGTGTACAGGATGATCTGAGCTCCCAAACTATATGAGGGTATGAGGTCGGGCAAAGCTCACTTTAGGAGGTATGGGGTGGGGCTCAGTGCCCCGTGGGTAGTGGATGGGTTCAATAACTGTAGCCAGTTGTAAGCATTTGGAATAGATGAGAGTTC